>APFE030807495.1:83024-110545 GCA_000404065.3 Pinus taeda
TGAGAGATTCTCTCAACCACACACTAAACTAGAGAAAACTAAATCCCTATAATGTAGGAACAAACTCCTCAAATGGAGAATTGTATCCATAGACAAGTAGGAATTAATAATTTCCAACTATTTTATAGACTATTGATCCGGTGAAAAGTTGGGTGGATAAATTGCATAAGCAAAAGATAAAATTCTACAAACAGTAAAGTTAAACAATATCCGCAAAACGTGAGATTATTAAGGTTAAAAATGTTACAAATTCCTGCAATTCATGCTTTGTAAATGGTTGCAACATTGTTGTACAATTTGGGCAATTAGTTATGGAAGGGTTTTGTCATAAAGCCTAATCCATTACTATTTTATGGATCATAATTGAATACATCAAGCTAATTAGGGATTGATTGTTATGGTCCAACTGTCCACATTTACACCCGATGATGAACAAAACTCAGATATCTGTGCACCATTTCGTTACGCCTAGAACAATAAGTCACGTGAAACGTGAAACAGAAGTTTAATTAGTTTGAGATATAATTTACGGATGAGCATGGAGACGCCTTCCCTTGGTGACGTGAGGGATCGAATTCTTTAAATCTTTTCTCCATAATTTTGTATGCAACATGCAAATTTTTCGACAGATTGGGCACACTAAAATGAGCGGTATGATTCTCCTTGCTTTAATCGAGCCACATGCATTGCGGAGGTGCACCTTTGCCGCTTTCAACTATAGAGCAAAATTTTCTTCATAGCTGCAATTGCAACCATTAATTAATAGTTCGAATTTTATTTTAACTTACTCTAAATGGCATTAAATATGCACGTTTTATATAGGGTCAATATGGTTTACAAACAGAGAGCAAATGCTACATTACGTGCACCAACCATGCAAACGATGACATGACACGAGAAAATACGGCATACCATGAAAGGATAAGAGTTAAATGCAATTACAATTATAGTTGAATGTTCTGTAAATTTGACAAAATTGGATGCCAAGGAAACGTGAATGTGGCGGAAACGTTTACATACATTGTGTGTCATGTAAATGGCTTTCTAACATCGATTTTCTCAACTTACAAATGATTTTAACAATGTCAAGAAAATAATATTAAAATTAAAACTTATTGTAAAGTATAATTTCTTATGCGGATTCTAATGTTCGTTATTGTTAATGGAATTGCAGTAATACTTGCCAATAACAATGGTTTCCACAAACATAGTGTGCATGGAGAATTATTGCTGACGTTAGTTGTACTCGGGTACAAGGTGTACATAATTAAAATGAAATAATTGAGCATTTTTGCAACTTTATTATGATTCATTGCTTCCACTTTCGTTGCGCTTCTTCCGCAAAAATGTTGCGTTTGGTATAATATAGTTTATTGAAACGTTGTCAGCGTTGGGTATAATCTAATGTTTACGTGTTCCAAACGACCATTCAGAATTTCAAAATGTATGTGGATAAGATTATATTAAATAATAATTATGGTTGTTTTATGCTCCATAGAATGGAGCCTTGAATGAACAAACATAATTGTGATGCTTAGTTTCTAAACAAAATCATTAGAAACGTGATTATGATGCGTGGCCCTTCCCTAAATATTTTTTGGGAATCGCAAATCATTATAAATATAGCAAGAGATAATCTTTACTGACATTCCTGATTAAAGGTTGAGCACCCACTCTGTGTTGCGAAGTGCGACATGCAAAACACGCACCAAAATTTTATATGTTTAAAGGGACTTGTAAATCACGTGTATTATTTTTCTAAAAGGGGATTTTCTTTCTAAAGGTCATTATGTGAAACAGAAAAATCTAATAAGATTTCATCCTCGTATTGTGAGATATTACAAATAGATAATACTTCATCAACCAAACTGCCGAGGGACTATAGTAATTGTTTTTTCGATTGGTTATTAATTGACGCATAAATGAACTAATTTCTTTTCCCGTTAAAGCAAAGTTTTAGTTTTATATTTGAATGAATATTCCTTTTTATATCTTGAAAGAATTAATTAGATTTTGTTATCTTATTTGGCTTCCTATTGAGGCTAAATTCAAAATAATTTACTAGCATTTGCATCACATGTTGCAAAGGAAACGCCGTAAGGCATAAACTCCAAAAGGATGGCACTTGATATTGCAAATTATCATCAAATGTTGGTAGCAACATCATGATAATCTATATGAAATCGATAGAGTTGTGAATTTATCATTTCATCCACTAGTTCTTAGATACGTTGCCCACTGGTCATCCTGGTCAACTCTAGATGTGATGTTAACACAACCCTTTTTTAACAAAATAGAATTGGTTACACCCTCTTTCCAACCACAAATTTGACTAGAATCCAATAGGAATTTCAGGCACATTCAAAGTTCTATATGGTGGAATGATTCCATTGGTATGTTTTGCCCAATTTTAAATTAAACCAGATCATCCGACATAGTCAGAGTTCCAGATCAATCAACACTTTGACTGTTGAAAACTACCTAAGATATTCAAAGTTGTTTGGGTCGTCAGAAAAGAACCCTCATCAAATAGGGGTGAAGGGAGTCCATTTTCATTATCTGCAGAATTTGATTGTACCTACAACATGCAAAATAACGCTTATGAACAAAAATCCCTTTTAGTAAAGCATAGGAAAAACTTCAGTAACTTTGGCCCACTACCATGCCTGTAATTGCTGCCACAGTGACATTAACAACAATCTTCACCCATTAGTCAAGTTATTTCCAGCCACTACAGTATACCACAGAGAAACAATAAGCACGTTTAAGCCTTTAGTAGGTATATGATATCGAAAAAAGAACTCAAGACTACTGGGTTTCTTCCATGACCGAGTGACATCTCACCCTCAGCCACATTGAGGAAGAGAGCGTACTAAACACATATTTTAAGACTACCTAAGATATTCAAAGTTGTTTGGGTTGTCAAAAAGGAACCGTCATCAAATGGGGTGAAGGGAGTCCATTTTCATCATCTGTAGAATCTGGCCATGAAAATCAAATATTAAAAGCAGAATACATTATAATTATTCAAAGCTAAGTTTACTGTATATTTAAAAAGACATGTTCATGCATTTTCAAGCATAAGCATTGAATTAATTCAAGTCTCGACAAATATACAAATCTCGAGAATATATTGTGTTACCAAAAATCCAAAGTGAAAAATAATATAATTGAAGAGATGACTGCATAGGGATTCTACAATCACAAAATAATTTTTTGAAATCCCCAATGAAAGCTACAGGGTATTAACTTTAGGGATATATTCCTTTTGAGAACTTTCATGTGCAATAATTCTTATAGACTTCTCTGCAAAGAATAAGGAAATGCAGGTGCATGTATTTGTCGAGATATGATATGTGGCGCATGTTATTAAATCAATCTAAAATTCAATCGATAAGTAAGCACCATAAATATACTCTGTTACCACAAGAAGGAGTAGATCGATCTTGAAATATCATTACACAGATCTCTTGCAGTCATAATAGCTTAACAAATCGTTTATCAGAACTAAAATGGACGCTACAGGTCATTAGCTCCAAGTTTAGATTCATCTTTGAATGGGTGTTAATCTACAACAAATATATGGTGTTATGATCTACTTAAGCTATGTAGAATAGATTGCATATGCTCAATCATTACATAGCATGCACAAAAAAGAGTAATTGCATCCAAGCTAATATACTTTGTAATAAAGAAATCTAGAATATCATCTACAACATGTGGAAATACGTAGCTATTCCTGGGATAAATACATAATATGTCCCTGAGAATGCAATGTGGACTCTCATTGTTGGATCGATGCCACATAATATATGTTGGCTCACACACAATGCAGGAAAAAGTTTAGTTCAATTCTTATATTACATGAAGATTTGCAGGATAACTGAACTCCACCCTAAACACTAAATCCCGAACACGAAGATTTGCAAGACAACTGACCTCCACAATCCCTAAAACCCTGGACACAAAGATTTGCAGGATTACTGACCTCCACTTCTGCACTGATGGCATCGATGAGCAATTGGTTGAATTGCCATGGCGTGAATGAGGAAAAGCTAAAAGGATTGTGCAGGTAGAAGTCAATATAATCGATGGTTCCTATGGAGATATAAATAATGGACTTCAAAATTATTTGATTCGTTGATTCTCGCCCTAGGATCGACGATATCTGCTCAATCGTTTCTGTAGCTAGCGTAGCCTGCTGCCCGAACAATATGCGTTGTCCCTATTTTTGAATGAATGAATATAAACAAATTCTGTTAGACCAATCCCCATTATTTCAAAGAAAATTTACAGGAAGTATTACTACTCATATCGTTGAGTACAGGGGCAATCAGTACTTGGTTTGAGTCACTGGGACGCAAAACCCGCACCCCTGCAGAAGCAAAATTGAGTCCACGCGCCATGGTTTCGATTCGCCCCGCTTGTCCAGGAAATGGCTGAACCAGCGACATAGCCATGAGGTTTGCTGTTACATTTCAGAGAAGGAAATTTATAGTGAAATCGATCGATACAGATGAAGAAAACGTAGACCATACGGATCTGGGGTTTGTCGGGAGATGTATACACATTGTTTATATTATACAGAGATCGATCGTTACAGATGAAGAAAACCTGGAACATGCGCATCTAGGGTTTGCACAGATATGTATACACATTGTATATATTCCAAATAATCAAGAAATCTTACCTAGGTAATCTACGACGAGCCGGCCGTTGGATAATCTTCCTGTGGCGATGTGGGTTTCGAAATCCCTTCCGTATGGAGGGTGATTCACTCTCGCAAAAATTCCAAGACTGTTGTTATTCCCACAGGCTACAGTGGAGTCTCCAAAGATAAAGAACCCAGGGACCAGCGAATGATGGCGAGCTAGTTTGTTCTCTGTGACAATTGAAGATGCATTCCCTGTGGAGTTGGCATGTGTTTTGAGTGGAGTCGGATGGTCCAAAGGATCTGTTCTGTTCTCATCCCGAGGATCGAACTCGTGACCTGGTAGGTGCTCCTGTGGGTTTCTATATTCTTGTGACAAGGGCATCTGTGTGAGGTGCGGAGATCTCAAAAAGATAACAACGCCCAAGATGAGTGCAACAGTCGTATACAGAACCCTGCGGTGCACACCGGTTCTTGGCTTTCGAACAAAGAGCTTCATCACTCATGCCGATATTTTTTCTGCCTTAATATACCCAGCAAGGGCGATCCAGTATCGCGATCCAGTATTGCTGAGCAAGGGCGATCCAGGTAGGGCCGAGCAAGGAGAGGTCGTTGCTTTGTGTGGCCGGTTATGATTCTTATAACGTTTAATATCGGTGGAATCAATCTAACGGCTCAAACAATTTTAATCGTCTAACAACTAAATCAAGCGCCCATGAATGGACACGTAACCTCATAGGAGAGTTGATTTCAGATGGAAATGCCTTACGGCGTAAAGATATATTTTTTAAATTGTCTAACAATTTTATAACATAAAGCTTCTATGTCTTAATGGTAGTATTAATTTTCTATCATTTAATGTTAAAGACTAATATTGTTTTTTCAGTGATCCTAGAGATATCTCTGAAAACAAAACAAGTGGCATGGCAATGCATGAAGATACAAGTGGCAAACTAGAGGTGGCAAACTGATATGAAAACAAAACAAGTTGCATGGAAATGCATGAAGATACAAGTGGCAAACTGGTGGCATGAGGATGCATGAAGATACAAGTGGAAAACTGAGGTCTTTTGGCTTCAGCCAATATTTATCGGAACTATTCATATGACTTGTTACAACTGCCTTTACCTCTGAGAGACTATCGAAACTGTTCATCAGACCTGTTTCAACTGCCTCTACCTCCGAGAGACCATGTCATATCACACTCTGAGGAAGGAGATTAACCGATGATGCGCAAGATGCAGGTCTGCTCACAGATTAACCCAGGGCCCGCATAGATTAACCCATGGCGCACAACATGCAAGTCTTCATACGTTATGCCTGTGATCTCCAAGATGCAGGTCTGCTTCTTAACCACTAGACCAACATGTAGGTTAAAAACCTTCTACCTGTGATATCTCTCTTTTTTTTCCAGATATTAATTCACAACCATTTGGTTTCTAATTTTTTGCAGAATGATCAATTTCCATTTGTAAGTTTACCTAATTGTTCACAGCTTCACAGCTAACAAGTCGTAAGTATTCTAGTTGGCATTCAAAAAACTATACTACCACTGGAGAATGAACAAGCCATAAAACCATTACTAAGCCAAGCCAACTACCCGCCGCAACAGTAGTTTAAGTGACATATACAGAGCCACATCCATACCTTAGTGAGCGAGTTGAAGATACAGACAAAGCGAGAAAGCCAATGCCATAATCAAGCCAAAAAACTAGCCATCTAAGCCAAGCCACCTAAGGTAGCACCAGTATTGATTAGTCCAGTCGAAGAATCAGTTCTAGAAGCATAAGAAGCAAAGGCGTAGAAGGCAGTATCTGAGGCGGAGAGAAAGATCCAGACACAACATAAGTGAATTTTGTTCATCTAGTAGTAGAAAGTTCCAAACTGAGCAATTATCCTTAGAAATGAAAGCAGCCGATGATAGAGAAAGGCTAATGCAACAAGAGACTCATATGAGGACTCATTCTGAGGAAAGAAGCAAGGCAGAAGTCCCAACACCAACAGCGGAAATCTTGGACTCACCTGCAGTTGAGAATAATTAATATTATTTTGATATTAATGGAGAAAATGGTTACATTGTTGTAACTTTCTCCCTAGTTTAGGATTAGTTCCTATAGTTATGGGGTTTGTATGCAACTTCCTATTTCCTAGTATTGTATTTAATGATGTAATCTTTTGATTGATTATTGAATAGAGTGAACGAGAGAAATCTCTCAAGTTTTGTGAGTGTAGTCTCCAGGCCACACCTGAGAGCTACATCTCTTTCTTTTCAATTCAGTGCATATTTTATCTTAGTATCAGAGCTCAGATTAAGTGAGCCTGATCTTTGTCACCTGTGAGGCTGAAGTGCCTGTAGAAGCTAGCTTGCCTGTGTGGCGGAATTTCCTATGTGGCTTGAAGTGCCTGTGTGGCTCTTTGTGTACACGAGAGCTCTGTGCTCGATTGAGCAGGTGGACTGCGGAACACCTGGCTTGGACTCGGAATTTTTTTTTCTCAGCAGAAAGGCCGATTACCGTGGATTTTGCGCTGACAGTCGCGCCAGAAGAGGGATTAGCGCGGATTTTGAGGGATTAATCGCGCTAGAGCGCGGAATTTGAGCGATAAATCACGCTAGAGCGCGGAATTTGAGCGATAAATCGCGCTAGAGCACGGAATTGGAGGGATAAAACGCGCTAAGCGCGGATTTTACCGGGAAAAACGCGCCAATTTTTATACTCTAAGCGATTTTTAATTAGCGCGGATTTTTCGCTCGGGGTAGCGCCAAGGAGATCCCTGAACAGCGCGAACTTCGTTTTGCGGTTTGCAAATGGAGCAGATCGGCGGAGTTGCAGATCAGTCTAGGAGAGACAGATCGGGAAAGCGCCAGAGGAGATCTGCGGGAAACCTCGACTTCGTTTGGCGATCTGCAAGGAGGGCAGGATCAGCGAAGTGGCAGATCAATCTAGGAGAGGTGGATTGGATCAATTGTGATCAGATCGTTGTTTTGGCTGTGTTGGAAACGCCGAATTTGCTCATTGGAGCAGGAGTGCCAGACACTGCAGATCGGTAGCAAAGGTGATAGATCGATCTGACAGGTATTGCTTTTGTTGTTGTTAAGTAGATTCACAATGAGTAATACAATGGAATCTTACCTTAATGAGTCTGGTAAGCTCAACGGGTCTAACTTCACGAACTAGAAGTTTAAGATCCAGACTCTGCTCGAAGGTGTGAATGCTTGGGCTATAGTGACAAGCAACGAGCAGAAGCTGACCGCAACCACATAGAAGGAAGACTGGGAAAAACGAGAAAACAAAGCCAAAGTCCTGTTGAAGATATCTGTGAAAGAAAATGTCATTGCACACATCAGAGATTGTAAATCGTCCGCAGAGATCTGGATGAAAATCAAAAATATCTATGAGACCCAGAATACAAACAGAGTTTTGGCTCTGAAAAGCAAGCTATTTTCGATGAGGATGGACGAAAGGGAGTCTACTACTGCATTTGTAGCGCGAATTAAGGATGTTAAAGACGGATTGGGGGCCATTGGAGTGGCAGTGGCTGATGAAGATCTTATTGCAATTACAATGAATGGGATGCGTGATGATTTTCAAACCTTCATCACTGGAGTCTCGGCAAGGGAGAAAGCACCCACGTTCGATGATCTCACTGCGATCTTGCAGCAAGAGGAAGACAGACGGCAGAACCTGAATCTGAACCCCCAAAGTGACGATCTCGTGCTGGTGGCAAAACAAAGACTATCTAAAGGAAGGCAGTCACAACAACAATCAAAGCAAAGAGGAGGAACAACACAGAAGAATCCGCATTCTCAGAAAGGTATGCTAGCAAATCATTATGAAAAAAAAATGTTATTATTGTGGAAAAATGGGTCATATACAGAGAGATTGTTATCCTAAGAAGCAGGTTGATGAGGCAAGGAGGAGACAGGTAAATCCAAAACACAGAGGATATTTTGTTGAAGAAGAAGACTTCATTCATGAATTTCAACTGTTCACAGTCGACTGTGCCCTTTCAACATCAAATGAAGATGACATCTGGTATGTCGATTCCGGAGCATCCTCTCACATGACAGGTAATAAGGAATTTTTCGATAGTCTTGAAGAAATTATAAATGGATCAAAAATATATCTAGGGGATGATAATGGATATCAGGTTAAAGGTCATGGGGTGATTTCAGTTAAATTACCAAATGGAAAAATTAGTCACCTTTCAAATGTTTTATATGTACCTGGAATAAAGAAAAACCTGATATCTGTATCCATGATGGCTGATCAAGATATGCATGTCGAATTCTTCAAGACTCACTGTGTGATAAAGGATTGCGGGAATGAAATTGTTGCAATAGGCATGCGAGTTGGAAGCCTATACAGGTTGGATGCAAAAAGTATATCAAAGCAAGCCATGGTTGTAGGAGAGTCGACAGCGGAACAACTCTGGCATCAGAGGTTTGGTCATCTGAATCTGTAGGATCTCATGTTGTTACAAAAGAAAGGTATGGTCGAAGGTCTCCCCATCTTTCGTAACATTCAGTTAAACTGTGATGGTTGTGCCTTAGGAAAGATGCACAGAGAACAGTTTCCTGTGCATGATAGGAGGAGGCAAATAGAAATCTTAGAGCTAGTGCACACTGATGTATGTGGTCCCATGCAGACAAGGTCGCTAGGGGGAGCATACTATTTTTTATTATTTATTGATGAAGGTATTCTTGGGTTTATTTTTTAAACAAGAAAAGTCAGACTTTCCAATATTTTATACAGTTCAAAACCCTGGTGGAAAAACAGTTCGGAAAAGGTATTAAAATTCTCTGATCTGATCAAGGAGGAGAATACAAATTAAAGGAATTCATGAAATACTGCAAAACTCATGGGATTGTTCAACAATATACAGTGCCGCATACACCACATCAAAACGGAGTTGCAGAGCGTAAAACAGAACATTGGTGGAGTGTGCAAGGAGCATGCTGCAAGGTAAGGGTCTATCTAATATTTTTTGGGCAGAAGCAATAAATACTGCTGTATATTTGAAAAATAGAAGTCCTACTAGGTGTCTTGGCTTCAAAGCCCCTTTTGAAGCCTTATATGGATTTAAACCAGTAGTAAACCACTCAAGAGTCTTTGGGTCAAAGGAATTTGCACATGTACCCAAAGCCGATAGAAAGAAATTAGACCCTAAGGCAGTCAAATGCATCTTAGTTGGGTATGGCACAGAGTTTAAAGCATACAAACTGTTCAATCCTGAGTCTCGTAAGACATTTGCCAGTAGAGATGTATTCTTTCATGAACAGGTACAGGAAAGGAAAGCTGATGTTGGAGATGATTGGCACATTCCATTGCTGTTGGAGGAAAGCAGTGAGGAAGAGAGGGAGAAGGAACAGGAGCACAAAGAAGAGAAAGAAGAAGAACAACAAGAAGGTGAAAAAGAAGACCCAGTTATTGCAGAGGAAAACAAATTTGAGGTAAGTCCCCTACCAAGGAGGTCAGGTAGGAAGACTCAATTACCATCGAAGTTGAGAAACTATGCTTTGATGTCAAAACTTTTGAACATTGCAGAACCCTCTAATTATAAAGAAGCTAGTCAATTTAAGGAATGGAGAGCTGCAATGGATGAAGAAATGGAATCAATTTTTAGAAATGATACTTGGGATTTAGTTGAGCTACCCAAGAATAAAACACCCATAGGATGCAAGTGGCTGTTTAAACAAAAAATGAATGCAGATGGAAGTATAGATAAGTTAAAAGGTAGGTTGGTTGCAAAAGGATATTCACAAAAGGAAGGTATAGATTTTGATGTTACTTTTGCACCTATAGCAAAGCTAAATACAATCAGATTGCTTATTGCTTTAGCTACTAAATATAATTTGGAATTACACCAGCTTGATGTTAAATATGCATTTGTAAATGGTGATTTAAAAGAAGAAATTTACTTAGTAGAGCCAAAAGGATATGTAAAGCAGGGGCATGAACATCTTGTTTGCAGATTGAAAAAGGCTTTATATGGTTTAAAGCAAGCACCCAGGTCTTGGTATGAAAAAGTTGATTCTTTCTTTATAGAGTATGGTTTCCATAGAAGTTTAAATGACCCAAATTTGTATACCAAGTATAATAATCAGGGGAAGATTATTTTGATTTCTTTGTATGTGGACGACATGATTATAACAGGAAATGCATTTGATTTAATCAAAGGAATCAAAAGGCTTATGGCACAAGTTTTTGAAATGAAGGATCTCAGAAGCCTTCACTGTTGTCTGGGATTAGAAGTATTCAGAGATACTGGGCAAACTTTTCTTACCCAAGGGAAGTATGCTAGAAATCTGTTAGAAAAATTTGGGATGGATCGGTGTAGATCAACAACAACACATTTGCAGCAGAATCTGAAATTGAGCAGTGATGATGGCACTAAGGAGGTAGATGCCACAATGTACAGACAGCTGGTTGGCAGCTTGATATACCTTACAATAACCATACCTGACTTGCCATACTCAGTTAGTGTGTTGAGCAAATTCATGTCGAAACCGCTTGAAAGTCACTGGACAACAGCAAAAAGTGTGTTGAGGTATCTTTGTGGTACTGTTCATTTTGGTATTTTATACACTGATGTTACTCTAGCAGGTTTTTCAGACTCAGACTGGGCAGGTAACCTGGATGATCGAAGTTCCATCATAGGTTATGCATTCAACATAGGTTCTGGGGTCATAGCTTGGAGCAGCAAGAAACAAAGTACTGTAGCTTTGTCATCATGTGAAGCTGAGTATTAAGAATTGTGTGCAGCAACATGTGAAACAATCTGGTTGAGGAGACTTTTCAAAGATGCAGGAAAAGAACAGAAGCAACTCACTTCTATCAAAAGCGACAACCAGAGCACCATCAAATTAGCATACAATCCAGTGTTTCAAAAAAACACCAAGCATATAGACACCCAGTTCCATTTTGTTAGAGAAAAAATACAGTCAAATGAAATTGTTGTTGAATATTGTAAAACTTGTGACAATGTGGCTGACATTTTCACAAAGCCTCTTGCACGAGTGAAATTCAAATTGTTTAGAAAGATGCTAGGAGTTCAGGAGAACCCTTTCTCCATTAAGGGGGTGAGTTGAGAATAATTAATATTATTTTGATATTAATGGAGAAAATGGTTACATTGTTGTAACTTTCTCCCTAGTTTAGGATTAGTTCCTATAGTTATGGGGTTTGGGTGCAACTTCCTATTTCCTCTAGTATTGTATTTAATGATGTAATCCTTTGATTGATTATTGAATAGAGTGAACGAGAGAAATCTCTCAAGTTTTGTGAGTGTAGTCTCCAGGTGCAGGCCACACCTGAGAGCTACATCTCTTTCTTTTCAATTCAGTGCATATTTTATCTCCTGCTTCACCTTCACTAGTTGCCCAAGCTTTGGTCACAGTGAACATGCCTATCACACAAGACGATCCCTCTAATTTCCCTCCCTTTGTCCCTGACCAGATTGGGGTTGTTGTAACTTAACTTATTATCGTTGTATCATAAACGTATTTTTTTTTATTATAAACATATTGTTGTCTTGGCCGGAAGAATCAATCATAAACGTACCCCCGAGAGGTAATAGTGATACCCAAAATATCCTAGTTGGTACCAGGCATCTGTCAACAAGTGGTGATTCCAGGCCTGTGAATGCTATCTTGAAGCGTCTATCCATCCAACACCATCTTGGAGGCCCCCGTCCATCTGTAAGTTCAACATACTATAAGTTGGGGGCATAACAAAAAGTCAATAGTAAAGGGTCTAAGTGTTGAAGCAAGCCGATACAATATATCTGAGTGGTCTGTCTTCTAGCAAGTTCAACATACTATAAGTTGGGGGCATAAAAAAAAGTTAATAGTAAAGGGTCTAAGTGTTGAAGCAAGCTGATACAATATATCTGAGTGGTCTGTCTTCTAGCAAGTTCAACATACTATAAGTTGGGGGCATAACAAAAAGTCAATAGTAAAGGGTCTAACTGTTGAAGCAGGCCGATACAATATATCTGAGTGGTCTGTCTTCTAGCAGTATTGAATGCAAGAGGGCAGTTAAAACGATGCCACAATAGCTTTTCATAGGTTGTAGTAGGTCTGGCTGCTATTACAATGTCTGCGGAGGTTTCCCAGCTAGGTCTTCTCCTATATACTTCTGATTTCATTTAATAGATTACAAATTCTTAGGCAAGGGTGTCTCCATGTTGTTCAAAACCTCAGACTAAGGAACTATAGACTACATAGATATTGTAGATATTCCCCATTATTCCTGATTGACTATCACTACAAGGAAGAGTGGTTAGAATGTCGCTCAATGAAAACTAGCCTTAAGATACTCTGTTAGTCCATGCCCTTTGGTGTGTGGACACTGTACTTCCTTTCGTTCTTAGTCTTAGTCCCACATTCCCTAAGATATTTCTTTATTTAGTTCCATTTCAATTCTTAAGAGAAAATCCCTAGTCTTTTGTACCAGTAAGCCCAATGAACTGGACTAGTTGATGTATTAGCCCTGACTGTTGGACACTACTTTCTTTCTCTTTGATTTTCCTTACAGTAATAAATAGTTGAGCAAGCTAAGCTACCTTGAATTTTGATATACCAACCAACTAGCTTGTTTCTGTGTGTGAAGCAGTCGGTTAAGCCTTTGATGCAGCAGGTGATTTAACTTTGGAGTTCTGTGATCCCCATTGCAATCTCCACGGTCACGACCATGACCGCAAGGGGTGTCGCGACCATCACCATGACCTCGTCTTTTAGAGAATCGTCCTCCAAAGAATCTACTGTCTCCATTCACAAAGCCTGTGCCACCTCTTCCATCCCTCAAACCTCTGCAACTGCCTATGCCTCCTCTTCTACCTCCTTCACGCCCCCCACTTCTTTCCATTACTTCGAAAAACAACTCATCAGTACCCAACTCCAGTTCCTTTGGTAGTGAAGCACTATCCTTGAATTCAACATAAGCGAACCCAGTGAAGGTTCTTGACTCAAAATTTCAAAACTAGAAAAAAAAAAATTCAAAATAGTAAACACAACATCTTAAGTGTTTTTGGGGTTATTGGTACTTATTGAATTTTACAGCTCCATTAGGTTAGGCTTAGGCCTGTTCTCCACAGAGGCTGACCCCTAAATCAATCTGAGACTATTCTCAATGACACCATCTTCATCATTCTCCAGAAACATAATATCATATTTTAGTTGATGATGCATGCGGCTTCCTATTCCGCTTCACGCATTTAATTGTTTTTACATAGATACAATAGTCTAATGTCCAAATTACACACAGCTTCTTGGGCTTTGATCCTCTTAATAAATATTTAATTAAGACTATGGTGAACACAAATGTGCTGCATGGAACATTTATTAAGCTTATTTTATATTAACTTCTAAGCTTGTGTTTTACAAAAAATTAAAAATAAAATAAAATATAGTAAATAATGTTAAAGAATAAAACTTGGTTGGGGCTTGCATGGAAGCCAGGTGTTCCATCTTCACATGTAACAAACCTTATCTATCTTGTATCACAGTGTTACACTACTAAAATTCTCCCTGCAACTCGAAAAAACCCAAAACCCCATGCAAAATTTCTCCTGACAATCGATGGATACAGCTAAATCTGATGGGAATGTTATGTGAGGATTGTCGTCGTTGTTGCTTAGAGTCCAATTAACAAATGACATGAAGAATATCTTTTATCTTTTAACAGGTACTGTTCGGGGATTAATATGATGTTTAAGTTTAAGGGGGCGCGAGAGCAAATCTGTGGGTTATCCTCAGATTACAACTTACTCCGTTCGCTTCTCCGTCTATCGAGGGATTTCTTTGCAGATGGCACATATCAGTCAGAGAAACAGAATTACGTCATTTCACGAAAATTCACGGCGACATCAAGGTAATCTCCACAGGCTTTATTGGGTATATAATTCTTTCTTTTTAAATTTATAAAACAAGTTTGCATTTGCGGTTATGGCTGACAGATCCCTGCCATTGTTGCTTTTATAATTTTCGTTTTCCTTATTTATTTTTCCTCATTGAATTATCTGTTGAAGGCTCTATTTGATACATGTACTCTTAAGTATTCAAGCTATCCCATACATCACAACATTTGACATAAGAAAATGTTTTGATTCCAATACCAAGTAAGGGTTACAAGTAGTGTTATTCATTAGTAGTTACCTAGTGCCATTATTTATATTGTGTGCAGACACAGTCAGTTTCTTGAATTTATTCGAGCTAGCCCATACATCACAGCATTTGACATAAGAAAATGTTTTGTTTGCAACACAAAGTGTTATTTAGATTGTGTGCAGACACAGTCGGTTTCTTGAACGTGTTCGAGCTAGCCCATACATCACAACATTTGACATAAGAAAATGTTTTGATTGCAACACAAAGTAAGGGTTACAATTAGTACTATTCATTACTTGTTACATGGTGCCATTATTAAGATTGAGTGCAGACAGTCGGTTTCTTGAACATAATATATAGTAGATTATGTTTTACTAATAAACCGTGGATGTGATCCCTCATAGGAAATACTAAGTGACATTGATTTCACAATGATTGGATGGGATTATGGTTCAAAATGTTAGTAGTTATGAAATTGTGACATCTTGCCTAGGATTTTGGTTCAAAATGTCTTGGAGAGTGCTATCCAATTTTCGGGGTTGTATTTTTCATTTTTAGGCAGTGCTATGGGTTCTGGAACAGAATGTAGTAATACCCATTAAAATGTCTTGGGGAGCACTCCTACAATCGAAGAGGAATAAGAATATAGGAATAAAAATACGTAGTGCTATGGGTTCTGGAACAGAATGTAGTAATGCCCATTAAAATGTCTTGGGGAGCACTCCTACAATCGAATAGGAATAAGAATACGTAGCTTATGGGTTCTTGAACAAAATGTAGTAATACCCATTAAAATGTCTTGGGGAGCACTCCTACAATCGAATAGGAATAAGAATACGTAGCTTTGATAGAAGCAGGAGATCTAGAGAAAGCAACTTATCTAGTACCACTATATCCGATAGAAGTATATCCAGTAGTAGTATATCCACCAGTGGTAGTTGGATTATAGAACATAGGTGAAGAAAAACCAGCCTACTTCAAGCATTGCTGCATAGAAATGTTGATGATGGACAGGGAAAGGCTGATGAGCAAGAGGAAATGGAGTATTTAGGGACAAAACAGCTAGTATTTAGAGCAGTTCTGAGGAGTGCAATAGGTGTTAAAATCGAAAGCATCACGAAATCCCTCATAAATTGCAGACAAAACATGATGAACTTGAAACCAAGTTCTTGGAGGAAATAACAGCGTTGGAGCTGGTAGTGAGATACTGTTTAGTGAGATAGTGATGGGTTCTCTCATACACAGTGGTTAGCGGGCTCTTGCAGTTGCTATGGTGACTAGTGCTGCTGATTGGGTAAGTTAACAAGTGGATAAACTCTCGCCTGTTGCTAGTGGTCCAATTTTCATGAGCAACACACATCAGCCAGTTTCAAAGTTTGTATTTTAGATTATATTTGCAATCTGAATAACTAGATGTTTACTGCCAGCTTGCATATTTGTTCTTCTCTATGCAGGGACTTTCTGCTCTGCAGCTCCCCTTGTTTTCATGCATGGAGTCATTTTTGGAATTAAGCGTGTTGGGCAATTTATTGTGCTTAAATTGCTGCATTAAATATCGACCAGGGAAACTCGTAAGCTTTTGATGATGCCAGCACTATATGTGCAGGAGTAGGCGACTAATTCTATGTCTAATTAAATTACCTACGATTCAATATAATATGCAAGGGAAGAGGCTCCTAACTAAGGAGATCCTGGTTGTCCTTCCCTTCAGTATCATAGAGAAATCATAAAACTAGAAACTTAAAATGAAAACAAGAGGATGAACTTTAATTTTTGTTTAGATTCAAAGAGAGAAAGACTAACTTAGTCTCTTGATTGTCCTCTCTTCTACTAATCCAGATTAAACTAAAATTCATCCATAAGCATAAGTTAAATGAAATAACTTGAAACATAAAAGCAAAAATATGAATTCCAATTACAAATCAAATAGAGAGAGAGAGCCTAACTTAGACTCTTGGTTGTCCTCTCATATGTTGATAAGATTCTAATTGAAAATTCATTCATCAAACCAATCCTCAAACATCAAACATCTAAGCAATTAAATAAAATAAGATCTAATACGAAATAACAAGTTCCTTTGCTCCTTCTAGAGTGAGCTCAATTCTCCTAGGAACAAAGTGACAAGCCCATTCCATATACTACATTAAGATAACTTATATCTAAAACTACATAATGGAAAACTATTTCTAAAACTACATAATGAAAATATATGTCAAATGAAGCTTTATTCCATCATAAATTGGATACAATGCTCTAAGAGTCCTCCCTTTGGAATGGAGGAGGTACTCCTATTTATACAAAAACTATGATAACAACCTCATAAATGTAGACCCACTATTCTCTCCTTTGAACCACATATTTCTCAACCAATGGTGACACATAACCCTATCCTCCATGATCTCCTCCATGAGGTCCATGATCTTCTCCATGAGGTTCATGATCTTCTCAAATTCGAATTTGAGAATAGAGTGCCACATATGGATGCCTTGGAAGCTTCCTTTGTACCTACACATGTCACCAAAACAACCCACTTTCCATATATAAAGTAAAACATATTATTTTCTAATATTTAATCAAGAATTTCTCTCAAAAATGCTTAAAAATAAACAATATTTGGAAAATATAAATGAGACCCATTAACGGTGAATAGTAGGGAAAATGGAGTGACAAGGTGATGAATAGTGAGTGAAATAATGGAAGCATAAGTGAAAAATGTAGGGTAATGAGTGCCATTTTTGGAGTCCAACAGGTATATTGCCATAGGCCACCTTTTGACTAAGCGAATTTACCAGTCCGAGGCCACTCACTTTTGCATAACCTTATGCCTTTGGGCTTTTGTCGGAACCTCAAATTATAAATCAACAAAATTTGTGAAATTAAGGAGTGATGGTGAACGTGAATTTATGTTTTACAGAAATCCAAGTGCAGATATGTTACTCGACGAATCAGAGCTTGATGTGGATCTCATCAGAGAGGAAAAAATTTTCCACTATGGTTCAATAAGCCTTATTTCAGATCCTTGCAAATCAGCGCATTTGGCTGCAATCAAGATAGCAAAAGATGCTGGTGTTATTCTTTCATATGATCTAATTTGAGGCTGCCGTTATGGCTATCAGAAGATGCAGCCTGGGTGGGTATTTTGAGAATTTGGGATTCTGCAGATGTAATAAGCATCAATGAATCAATTCTTTCACTGCAGCATCCCTCATCCACCCTGTATGGGTATTCTGTGCATTCATAAAAATACAGAATAGTTGATCTAGAAAAAACGCGTAACAACAAGAAAACGTCAAACTTTACACGCTTGATTTGCCAAAATGGTAGCGAATTTCAAAAAACTAAAACATGGGTTTTTTTTCCAGGTGGGTGAATTAGATAACCCAGAAACTGTTTGAGGAAATTTGTGGTGGTTTGGGAGAAATATGCGGTTATTCGGAGCCCATTTTTGACTGCTGCGTAAAAAAAACAGAGTTTTAATTAGATGAACAACAGTGATTTAATGCAGCGTGCCTGAAGAAGATAAATAAATTTAGGAATCAACTATTTGCTGGTATCCAAGCTTAATTGCATGTCTTTAATGACTAACAGTCCCATGCAACGTGTGACTATGTTTCAGTTTCACGACCAGCAACAAAGACATGTTCAAAAATCATACGACTCTTCTCCACCATACTTTGCGTAGCCATCTCATCAACGTGTAACATATCTCATGCAGTCGTTCAGTTCAAAAATTCCGACTCCACTTCACTACACTACCATTGTGTTAAAATTGCCCCTTGTTCTCATACATCTCCATTTCCTTTTGTGAACTAATCTCGGCTGCTCATCCTCTGTTTCCACTTACAGTTCCTGAACACTCCTGTTACCCGTATCCATCTTCCATTTTCAACCATTTTTCTTCCATAAACCTTGCAACATAGCCGTCTTACCTTTGTTAAACCTTCACACGTAGTTGAATTCTAGATTGAATTTTAAACAGAGGAAATGATGGGTTGGTTATTAAGGGCAGAACTGGAAGGGCCAAATGGTTATGGTCATGATCATACGCTGTTTATCAAACTATAAGTCCATCACTAAAATTGTTTTGCTCCATATGCCACCATAATTCGCAGAGTTCCTACATGCAAAAAAATGAAGAAATAACTTAAAACTGATGGTTGACTGTTTCAGCCACTTTCCGCAGTTGATCCTAGGTTTCCGCAACTGATCCCAGGTTTCCGCAGCCAACCCCAGATTCCGCAGCTGTTTTGTTAAACTCTAGGTTGCAGGTGCCATCAATCAAAACAAGCCACATGGGTAGCTAAAGAAATGTCAGTACATGGATGGTGTCCTATTAATTTGGTCCAATTTGATAAAAAAGACCCTGGTTAAAGGGAAGTAAAAATTGTGTGTTATCACTAAGTCGCCACACTGAGTCGCCACACTAAGTCGCTGCATGTCAAGAAAAAAAATAATAATTTTGAATCAATGAAATGAATAAGTTATTTGCTCACTTTTCTGAAGGTATTGATTAATTTTGGATTGATGATGAAAGATGAATGGCTAATTTTGTATTCAAGATTTTTAGCTACAGAACCGTGCACATTCCGCAGCTAAAGTCCAATTCCCAGCTGTTCCCTAATTCCGCAGCCAAAAAAACCTCATTGTTCAAATCAGCCTATCTTTCTCGTACAAAATCAGATTTTGATGATTTAAGTATCATTGGAAAGGTCTCAACAAGATCTATACAATGAGAAATCTAACATTAGAGTTTGAAATGGCAAATAATGAAATAAATTGCTGAAAAGAAGCAACATTCAACTTGGGCACCAATTTCAGAGCAGGTATAAATTCTTTTGATTTTTCCTTTGAGAACTTGTTTCATTAATACAAATTCTTAGTTTTGTGTGTAAATATCATAACTAGAGAGATTGATCACCTCTCTCCTTTAATAATCTTACATTCCATTGCAGAAGAAGTATTAGTTTTCTTGCAGGTTTCAGGAGGAAGGACAAATGACTACAAGAGAATGGTGTCTCTCTAAGAGACCAATTTGTTTCATAAGAGGATGATCAACAACAAAGAGGAAATATGCTAATGCAAAATCAGATCCAAACACTTGAAAAACTGTAAGATATTATTGTCTCCATTACATCCATGCCTCATAATAAACCATTCACCTCATTTCACTTCATATTTTCCATTTACATTCACATACACTTTCCATCTCTTTTTGTCCATTCATAACCCACAAATAAAAGTAAGAAGCTCATTCACATGCTTATTGCCCATTGCCATTTCTTCTCTCCATTGCCATCTTCCATTTTCATCTTCCCTTTCCTCTCATTTTCATTCCGCAAATATGCCCTCCTTCAATGCAAATTATTGAGTCCATAGTCCTTTGAGTCTAAGTTCCTTGTAAAGACACCTTGAGGCTTGCATGCTTTAATGGCAAGTTCTCATGCTGACAAACAATGGGAATACATTAATGTCCCTCGTTCATCAGATCTTCTAGGTGACTTGACATCGGCAAAACTATTCGTACCTAACAAGATGTGTTTGGGCATCTTGACTCTCATTTTCATCAACGGTGAGAGTTCTCATGTTGACTAGTGGCATCCATTAATGGCCACTAAGTCAACAATTTCCTGCTATGTTCGACATTAGAACATCTTTTCACATAGTAGGAATTGTGCCAATGAGTTTTGAAGACATGAAGACTATTATTTTCAGCATTTTGGAGCAGATTCAACAAGTTTTAGTAGAAGCAATAAAAAGTCATCTTAACTCTTTATCCATGACTCCTCTTGTTCAACCACTTGAAGAAGAATATGATCAAAATTTTGCAGCCACCACACATACAACTCATCCATTCCAAAGGGTAAGTAAAGGTATGTCATTTTCTAACTTTTGACCATAGAATTACATAAAAAGCTAGAATGGTAATTGTTGGAAAAACATTTCTCTTCCTCATTTCATAAAATTGCGAATACCATCAGTTGGGGGGGGAAATACATTCATATTCATATCTTGCCATGTCCATATCATATTTAGAAGCCCACATACTTCCAACATATATTAATTATTACATTGTTATTATGAGCATAAAATGGCTTTTCAAAAAGTGCTTAAAGGATAAATTGGATACAAACAAAATCATGATTGTCACACAAGAACCAACCATCATGCAATCCAGTAAAGATATACTTTGCAACAATAATCAAAATATCATTATGCAAAGTTCAAAGATCAAACTAGAATGCAAAAACAAATAAAAAATAAATAAATGGTTGTAACACAAGAACCAATAATGTTGCAATTCAAGTAAAACACTTTGCAGAAATATGAAGTTATCAAATGATATCATGAAAAGTTAAGTCAAAGCTCAAGGATCAAAAGAATTAATGTAATGTATATTGCATGAGGGCATGCAATAGCTTCAGTTGGGGGGTATGTTGGGTCTTGAAAATGTCATTCATTTCCATTACACTTTCACTATTATGTCCATTATATCACTTCCATTTCACCTCCATTTCATTACTATGTCATTACATTCATCCAACTTTCATTATTATTGGGCCACATTTATGTTTTTCCAAATTTTATTAATTCTCAGCCTTTTTAAGTGAATTTGTGGTTAAAAATTAGAAAATAATGTGCATATGCTTATACCTAACAAGTGGGTTGAGATTGTTGACATGTGTAGGTCAAAAGGAGGCTTTTAGAAGACCTTTATGTGTTACTCTAAGGCCAAATTCGAATTTGAGTGGAAAGAATCATGGGATCATGAGGATATGTGTCATATCTTTTAATTGTATTAAAACTCTAAGAAGACATGTGTCTTATCAGTTGCTATTTTGATTAGGACTCTAGAGGTACAGGGAGAGATTCATGGACTCTCATTAATGAGATGGCTTCTCATTTTTTTGTATAAATAGGAGATCTTTATCCTCCATTGGTTAGCTTAGCTTGGATTTTTAGTTCTTTAGCTTGGAGTTTGTAGTTCTTCTTTGATGGCTTTGAAAATCTTTGGAAAGCTTTGTTGTACTTTGTAATTTTGAAGAATTTGAATAAAGCTTTGATGTTCTCAACATGGAAGGAGATGTGAAGTAGATGTCAAGGAGCATATTAAAATGTAAGGTAGAGTAGATTTTGCTTTGATTTCATTCAAGTATGTCATTTTATTGCTTTTAAGTTTGATAATTTAGATTTTCCATTCATGCAATTTTAATTCATGCAAGTGTGTTCAACTGGTTGATTGTAGATTAGTTTTTCTTTACATATTCTTGTATTTGCTTATTAGTTTTTGCTTGAGCTTTCTAATGTAGTTTCTGCATCAAGTGGTGATATGAGATTTGCTTCCTCTACTGAACTTTAGCTTTTAAATTTCATTTGTTATGCTTTGATTTTAGTGAGATTTGTTTGCTGCTATTAGCTAGCTTAGATATCAAGTTCTTCATGTTATTTGACGTTATCTCCAGTGCCATGGCTTAACTCGAGAAGTTAATTGGCGAACTATCGGATTATAAGTGAAGTAGTTTGATTTTGCTTTCATTAGTCTGCAATTTTTGGTTTTGAGTGCAGTAGTTTAGATTTTATTTCTGTAATTAGATGGACAGCAAAGACAATAACTTCATGATCAACACTTTATCTTTTGCTTGATTTAAGTAGTTGCATATTTACACTTTTGTTCAAGTACGAATTTTATCAATAGCATGCTTTGAGATCTTTTGAATTGTTAAGTCTTGGAAGTTACCATAAGGGACATAAACCTTGCCTTGAAATCTACATCCTTACTTGACCATTAAAAGTATTCTTAAGACCTTAGAATAGGATTTCCATTTGCATTAGACACTTTAGGAAACCAACAAGAACAAAACCCTAAAAACAACATAAACTATAAAACAACGAAGTAAGAAAAAGGTTAACTAAGGACATATGGTGCACTACAGTTCATCAGTTTACGATACCCATATTGATAATTTATGTAGAGCAATTTAAGACGTTAAATTGACTAGACATTTTTGGCGCCGTTGCCGGGGAAGTGTAATTAGGAGACCTTATTTCTTACATCTAAAAAAAATAATAATAATTCTTGAGTATGCTCTCCTCTTGCACTTTCTGTGATCTTGAGGATCAGAAAAAGGATTGTTAAGTAAAAAAAAAAAAAATTAATAATTCTTGAGTATGCTCTCCCCCCGCACTTTGTGTGATCTGGAGGATCAGAAAAAGAATTGTTATGTTAAAAAAAAAGAGACAAAATAAACTTCATCATTTCAATTGATTAAAAAAAAAAAAATTGAAAAAAATGAAACTCAACTGCTTTGATAGGTTCAAATTGTCCAAAATTGTCTGGTTATGGTTTGTAGTGGTCCTCAAAACACTGTATCATGTTTTAATAAGGTCTTTCAACTTAGCTGCAGAAAGTGCCCTGATTCCGCAGCTAGTTCAGAATTTCGCAGTTGTTTCAATGTTGAGCAGGTTACAAGCGTCCAATGAAGAAATCAACCACATGGGCATCTCCAGAATTGTCCCGAAATGGATCCTATCCTAGTCACCCCGCTCAGATTGATGAAAAACCAGCCTAAGACCTCAATCAAAGTCTTGTTTTCAGCATGTTTTTCTTGAAGTATTTGCTGCCTGAAATTGAAAATCATTAATCTTTTTCATAAAATTTTATAATTTCAGAGAAGAAGAAAGAAAAAGAAAAACAATCTATGGCTATCTTCAATCCTAGCTTCCACTGTGGCTTCAATAAGAAAATCTGCCTCCCTGTTCAAATTTTGGCCTTAAAACGAACCTGCAAAAAACAAATAAATCAAAACCAAATAAATCAAAACTCTGTTGTGTTAAAATAAAAACTCTGCATTTTTGGAATCTGGTTGGACTTCTGCTGATCTGGTTTTCAAAGAAAGGGGATGAAGGATTAGCTGGATATCTTGTAGAAAAGGCATTCACAACCCATTGTGTTGAAATATCAATAGAACTACCAATTCATTTGCATTAATATCAAGGTATCCAAATTCTTTCCTATCTTGCAATCTGAGAAATGGTGGAGTGATCTATCAATTGGCAAGTCCGAGAGAACCAAATATTTTTTGTTCTTAATTTCTGTTCTCGGGACTTCGGATCTTCACAAAATGATAAAGAAATTTTTGTTTTCTTCAATCCAATACACCACTCTGCAGTCATTTTATGAATTTGCTAACGTCCACTCCGCAGCCTTTTATTTTAAAACTTTGCTAGAGTTTACGATTGCCAGTTCAGGATTTGTTTATACAAGCCTCTGTTCTGTAAACTCATTTTCATTGCATGCTATGTATTCTTTTTGTTTGATAACCACTGGTTTTCTTCGCAATCACCCTCTATCTTCCGCTCATACAATCGTTCTGCCTCCGTGAAACCATCACTTACAGTCCATCACTTACAGTCAAAATACCTGATCATAACAAGTGAATCAACACCAATGTCTTTGAAATTTTTTATACTGTTCATTTGTTATTTCCCTGTGTTCAAATTGCAAATCAAACAAGAAAAAAATGAATGCAGCAATTCATAAAATGCAGAACAGTAAAAACATCAACTCAGAAAAATGCAGAACAGAGAAAAACGTCAAACTTTGAGAGCACGATTTGGAAAACTGGAGGCGAATTTGAAAAAACTAAAACATGGGTTTTTTTCGCCAACTTGGTCAATAAGATAACCCAGAAATCGTTTGAAGAAATTTGTGGCGGTCTGGGAGAAATCCTCGGTTCTTTGGAGCCCCTTTTTGCTTGCCGCGTGTGGAAAAAACAGTGTTTTTTTTTACAGTTGCGGCCATATTCCGATTTCTTTGAGAAATCCGCCCAGATCCGATCTTCTTGGCATCCAGGTCACCCACCGTGTCACTGAATATGTGAGGGGAAAGAGATTTTCATTAAATGAACAAATAACAGTTCAAACTTGGCACGCTTTGGTTGTTTGAGGTAACACGTCTTCCGCCACCCGTCTAATCCTATTCCATTTTTAACTCAGACTCGCCCACGTCTCCCACCAAGCCTCACAACTTCTGTCTTTTACTCATACTTCATTATGCCAAGGTGGATGCTGTGGTTTGTTTGGTTGAATCTGTGAATGGTTTCTTCAGACAGTTTCATGTTACATATGTGGACGTTGTGTCAAACTTTCTCCATTCCCCGCTAACGAAATTGTTATCACTTCACGTGTTTTTGCTGAAAAAGCCAATTCGTCAACACCTTCACTTTCTTTTGGCTGATGGTATAAACTATAAATGTCACACACAAACAGTCTGAGTATGTGTTCAATCGATTTGTATTATATGAATATCAAAAGGCATGCAATGATATAAAATCCGTCAGCACACGAAAAAATGCAGCAAAAGAGTAAGTACCTTGGTTTGCTCTATATGCCACTACAATTCACAGAGTTCCTACATGCAGACAATGAAGAAAATAACTTAAAACTGATGGCTGACTGTTGCAGCCATTTTCCGCAGCTAGCTCAACTTTCCGCAGCTGTTTTGTTAAACTCTAGGTTACAAATGTCATCAACCAAAACAAGCCACACGGGTAGCTGGGGGAATGTCAGTACATGGATGGTGTCCTATTCATTTGATCCAATTTGATTAAAAAGACCTCGGTCAAAGGGAAGTCAAATTGTGTGTTATCACTAAGTTGCCACATTAAGTCGCCACACTAAGTCACTGCATGTCAAGAAAAAATAATAATTTTGAATCAATGAAATGAATAAGTTATTTGCTTACCTTTCTGAAGGTATTGATTAATTTTGGACTGATGATGAAAGATGAATGGCTAAATTTTTATTCAAGATTTTAGCTACAGAAACTGTGCACATTCCGCAGCTAAAGTCCAATTCCGCAGCTGTTCTCTAATTCCGCAGCCAGAAAAACCTCATTGTTCAAATCAGCCTAATGTTTTCATACAAAATCAGGTTTTGATGATTTAAGTACCATTGGAAAGATCTCAACAAGATCTACACAATGAGAAATCCATCATTTGAGTTTGAAATGGCAAATAATGAAATAAATTGTTGAAAAGAAGCAACATCAACTTGAGGCACTAATTCCAAATCATGTATAAATTCTTTTGATTTTTCCTTTGAGAACTTGTTTCATTAATACAAATTCTTAGTTTTGTGTGTAAATATCATAACTAGAGAGATTGGCCATCTCTCTCCTTTGATAATCTTACATTCCATTGTAGAAGAAGTATTAGTTTTTTTTGCAGGTTCCAAGAGGAAGGACAAATGACTACAAGAGAATGGTGTCTCTCTAAGAAACCAATTTGTTTCATAAGAGGATGATTAGCAACAAAAAGGAAATATGTTGATGCAAAATCAGATCCAAGCACTTGAAAAACTTTCAGATATTATTGTCTCCATCACATCCATACCTCATAATAAACCATTCATCTCATTTTCCTCCATATTTTCCATTTACATTCACATACACTTTCCATTCCTTTTTGTCCATTCATAACCCACAAATAAAAGCAAGAGGCTCATTCACATGCTTATTGCCTATTGCCATTTCTACTCTCCATTGCCATATTCCATTTTTATCTTTCATTCCTGTCATTTTCATTCCGCAAATAAGCCCTGCTTCAATGCAAATTATTGAGTCCATAGTCCTTTGAGTCTAATTTATTTGTAAAAACACTTTGAGGCTTGCATGCCTTAATGGTAAGTCCTCATGCTGATAAAAAATGGGAATACATTAATGTCCCTTGTTCATTAGATCTTCTAGGTGACTCGACATCGACAAATTCATTCGTACCTAGCAAGATGTGTTTTGGCATCTTGACTCTCATTGTCATCAATGGTGAGAGTGCTCGTGTTGACTAGTGGCATCCATTAATGGCCACTAAGCCAACAATTTCCTACTATGTTCGACATCAGAACATCTTTTCACATAGTAGGAATTGTGCCAACGAGTTTTGAAGACATGAAGACTATTATTTTCAGCATTTTGGAGCAGATTCAACAAGTTTTAGTAGAAACAATAAAAGGTCATCTTATCTCTCTATCCATGACTCCTCTTGTTCAGCCACTTGAAGAAGAATATGATCAGAATTTTTCAGCCACCACACATACAACTCATCCATTCCAAAGGGTAAGTGAAGGTACGCCATTTTTTAACTTTTGACCATAGAATTCCATAAAAAGCTAGAATGATAATTGTTGGAAAAACATTTCTCTTCCTCATTTCATAAAATTGCCAATACCATCAGTTTGGGGGGGGGCGTACATTCATTTTCATATCTTTCCATGTCCATTTCATATTCAGGAGCTCACATACTTCCAACAAATATTAAATATTACATTTTTATTATGAGCATACAATGGCTTTTCAAAAAAAGTGCTTAAAGGATAAATTGGATACAAACAAAAGCATGGCTGTCACACAAGAACCAACCATCATGCAATCCAATAAAGATATACTTTGCAACAATAATCAAAATATCATTATGCAAAGTTCAAAGATCAAAATAGAAGGAAACAACAAAAAATGGTTGTAACACAAAAACCAACCATGTTGCAACTCAAATAAAACACTTTGCAGAAATATGAAGTTATCAAATGATATCATGCAAAGTTAAGCCAAAGCTCAAGGATCAAAAGAGTTAATTTAATATATATTGCATGAGGACATGCAATAGCTTCAGTTGGGGGGTATGTTGAGTCTTGAAAATGTCATTCATTTCCATTACACTTTCACTATTATGTCCATTATATCACCTCCATTTCACTACTATGTCACCACAT
>APFE030807495.1:131488-147733 GCA_000404065.3 Pinus taeda
TGTAAGTGGTTAATCCGCAATTAATAACGGAACCACAGTTAGTTGCAAATGGGTTGTAGTATTAGATAGATGGTATTAGTAATACGTGGTATTGGCCTGTGGTAATTGCACGTAGGAGTCATATATAAAGGATAGAAACTCCCTACGAGGAGCATCGTGTCTTATTTTGTAATCGGGCTCTGCTCTAGTGGAGGTTGCCCCCTCGAAGAGGCAAGTGAGCATTACTCTCTGAATAATAAAATCATTGCTATTCTGTGTTCTGGGTATCTTTTCTTCTCATATTCTATGTTTTGGGTCTCTTTTCTTCGCATATTCTGTATTTGGGTATCATTTGCAGGTTAAGAGCATAACAAAGGTGGAGAGTACCTAAGTAGAGTAAAGTGACCCCAAGAGAGAGTGATGTTATGTGAGAAAGGCCGAAGGTACCTGTGTAGAGGAAGAAGGATAAGTGATCCTGTGCTGAGTGAGAGGAAGAAAAAGCCTATGAACAAAAGGAGCCAAGTGTTGTAGGTATGGTGTTGAGAGAAGAATGCTGAAATTTTAGTGTATGTTGACGAATAGAAGAGAATAGAGTGTTGTGTTGGATGTGATGAGTGACCGTTGTTGAGTAGATCAGTGGGTTGTTGCAGAGTGGGCAGATTTGTGAAGAGAAGAGAGTTGAAACCAGTCGAGGTGGCTGCCAATTATAGATAACATTGAGTTCCTTGTTGAGTGTGGGTTGGATCGTGCATATAGGAAGTTGGTGCTTCCACCTCTAGTGGGTGCTTGAGAAGGATTGGGGGTAGGTTCCTCCTTCAAGTTGGTGCTTACATAAATCCAAAGAGCTGCAAGTTGATGATTGCAACAAATTCGTGAAGTTGGTGGTTCACATGGTGCTTCTGGTAAGAATGATAGGTGTCTACAAAACGACGGAATTGTTGCTTCCTTCTAGTCAGCACTAGTAAACAATTAAGGGGAATTGATGTTTCCTATGAGTGGTGGCTCACAAAACAAATTGATGTAATAGAGTAGGTGCTCATATTTTACATCAATAATAACAACAAGATTTGGTGTTTTCTTCTCAGAAGGGTTTCCACGTAAAACCTTGTGTCTCATGTGTATGATGCTCATGGTGTGTGCTTGTATGTTGATTTCATATTGCTGCCATATGATATGTTTTGTTGACTATATGGATGGTTTCCAAGTTTGAATAAGAAATGAAAACTGGCATAAAGAGTGAAAAATTATACTCAATACTAATTCACCCCACTCTCAATATTAACATTGTTTCCAACAATTGGTGTCAAAGGCAACTTCCTTCATGAACATCTTAATTGCTAGAAGGTGGATCAGAGGGAAACAATGGCTAATCAATATTGGCTTACATCTGAAGTAGTTCCATTCTTAAATGGGTCAAAGTATGTATTATGGGAAGTTAGAATGGAATCCTATTTAATGGCCTTGGATGTTGAAGTATGACACTTTGTATTTAATGGAGAAAAAAGTGGGCAAAATGAGGAAGTCGAGGAGGTGATCATGAAACGATTGTCTAAGTCAGATGCTGATAAAGTAAGGAATTGTGAGACAAAAAGGGAAATGTGGGAGAAAATGCAATGCCTTAATGAAGGAGATATCCATGTTTCTCAAGAGAAGGTTGAAGAACCCTTTTTCTCAAGAATTGAACCAGAACATTGAGATGTTGGTGCCAGAAACAATGAACATAAGAAGAGAAGGAAGAAGTCGAAGAAAGCATCCCAAAAAACGGTTTTTGAGAAGATAGAAGATATTCCTCTTAATGCACAAGTTATTGTTCAACACTCTCAAGAGGACATTGAAGAGTTATAAGAAGGCTCATGTTTCTCAGAAGATAAGTTATTGCTTTAGGATGAATGTAAAAAAATAATTCATTCATTTTTAGATGTTCATGTGAATCAATTGAAGATAGAGATAACCATGCATCTAGTATTTGTAATGAAGATAGACACATTTTAGTAGCAATAGCAAATGAGGGATATTCTGAAGGAGAAGAGATTATATCCCGTGAAGAGAATAGGGGTATCCTTGAAAGTGATGAAGATAGAAGATCCCTTACACCTGTGGAAGATTCCATGGACACAAAGATTATTCTAGACCTCTGTAGTGACTCAGCTAGCCACTTTAATAGTGAAGAAAAGGACCTAGATGAAATGATTCTTTTTAGAAAAAGGTTGATATCGGGTCTAAAGGAGATCAAGGATATATGAGAGGAAAATCTCAAGTGAGAGGAGGAATTGAAAATTTATATATGAGCTTGAGAATGAAAAGTTGAGCAAACCAATACTAACTCTTAATGCTCAACAAGAGGAGGCTAGCAGATTGAGTGGCATGTTGACCAATCAGCTGAGTAAGAAGGAATCTTATTGTGAGAAACTACAAGTTGAAGTATTCTCATTGACACATGACTTAGAAAAGTGAAATATAGAGTTGTCTCATTATCAGAAGCTTTAGGGGAGCACGAAGGCCTTGGATGAGATGCTTAATAAGCAAAGAACCACACCCATCATGTTTTTTTTAGGTCTCAAAGAAGAAAGTAGCTTTAATAATGCAAAGTTTGAAGGGTCAACTATCCAAGTAAATGTAGTTGAAGGTTCCAACAAAAACAAAGAAGGAGAGATTGTTGGAAAGCAACAACAACAAGGAAACAAGTAGCAACAAAAGAAGAAAAGGCAACAACAAAAGGATAAAGTGTAGCAGCAAGCAATGCAGCAGAAGAGAGCTAAGCACCTGAAAGAAAGACTAGAAGGCAGTAATGAAAACAGTTATGGAAGGAACATGAAGAACCAAAAAATATCCTCTCCTCCTCAAGCATAGAGCCTTCAAAGAAAAGGTAACTTCTGTCATCAGAAGCCTTTCTATGGGTATTGCTTTTCTTGCAATAACTTTGGACATAAAGTCATAGACTCTGGATGGCATGCAAGAAAACAATATGTGTTGGGTAGAAGCAACCCAAGGATACATAAAGAGGTTAGGAGAAGGAACGTTGTCCGACATAAGGGTTTTGACAAAAGAATGATCAAGAAGAGTAACTCCTCTCCCCAATTCTTAGGCCAAATCAAATGCTACAATTGTGGAAAATTTTGGCATAAGGAAGTATGTTGTAGGCATGGGAAGTTGAAGCATACATCTCAGGTGATGTGATGAAATCAAGTCACATATTTCTTCAGTGCTCTGAGCAAAGAGATCATGTTGAACAATGGAAGGAGAAATCATCAAGGTGTTGACTTTCTCCGAAGAAAAATCAAAGAAAAATTAAGAAGGATGATTTTCATATTCCTATGAGAAAATCCTTTCCAAACACCTATTGTAATGAGTTCAAGCCTCAGGCAAGGAAAGGAAGAAACAATAACCAAATTACCATTCTCTTTCAAACAAATCCAATTGGTAGCAAGCTGGTTTGGGTTAAGAAAGAGGAATTGAAGGAGAAGTTTCCTCTATCCATGCGTAATCAAGAGAAATCCTAAACATGCGCAAAGAAGAAGCAAGACAGTGATTCTTTTATCTGGACTCTCCCATTAAAGGTCTGGAAGAATAAGGAGGATGATATACTCAAGGGGAGTATATCCTTTGTTTCTCTTAAGTGAAGGAAGAGAATGGTCTGAAGGGAAGATGAATAAGTTTGATGCATGAAGCTAACAGGAATGAACAAGAAAGGTTCATTTGATTGATGAAGATATGGTCATGCTTTCTTGTTCATTGCAAGAATAAATTGGTTTATTTTGAATATATCAACATTGAAAATTAGAAAAGGAGTCCAACAAGCATGAGTTCAGGGAGAGTAGACAACAAAATTTTATGTTGTGAGAAGAAGATGGGCTGTAGTGGAAGTGCAGAATAACAGGAAGCCCATAATCAAGTTAGGTCCATAGGATCAGTCCCCATAGAGAGGCAAGAAAGCAATTGTAGGATATCAAAGAGCATTGGCTCAAGGGGATCTGCTTTCATTATAAATAGTAGGAAAAAATTGTGAACCTAAGAAGGGATGATTTTTGAGCAAATGAAAAGTTTGCATCTTAGGGGAAATACCCTTATTTCATTTAAGTTGTGAGTTTTATTATGCCTAGAAGTCTTGTGTTTATGAAAGACAAATGGTGTAATTTTTCAATATCCCTTAGCCTTTCAATTGTTATCATTGTGGGAGTTGATATTTTGGCCTCATGTGCAATAACCTTGTGTGAAAATGGACATTTGTTTATGAGAGAAAGTATTAGAGTTTGCCTAGTACATTATTTCATTTATATATTTTTTTAGTACAATTGGTATTGTATAAGAAAAGTTCCATATTTTGAGGTTTGATCTTAGGGGGAGCAGTGTTGACTGTAAAAATTCTTAGGAGAAGTGAGCATAGAAGATGAAGCAGAAGCAGTGGTGAAGAGAAAGTAGGAATGAATCACTAATGATTGGTATTTTCGCCAACAACAATACCATGAGAAATTTTAATTGGTATCAATTTATTTCTAATTGATAAAAAAGATGCATTAGTGGAGAAAGTACTTAACCAGCAACCTAAGGCATTCAAAACTAGATAAAGTTAAAGAAGAGGCAGTATATGTACCGGGGAAGCATATCACATATGCCCAGTTTATGGAGCAGCAATAGCGACAGTCCTTGACAAGATGTCTACAAAGAATAATGGAAATCTCAACAACTAGACGTTGGTCTTGACAACTAATGATTTCATGGGGGAGAAAACAATAGCTTGTAACTGTTTTCCATTGATGTCAAAGGGGGAGAAAATTTGTGGAGAATCTTCGATGACCTATGCTGAAGAGAGAAATTCATTAGTGGCTTATGCTAGGAAAAGTTTGCAAGCAACATGTGGCGTGGCCATCATAGTAAATATGAGGCTGACGTGTTGTCATCAATGCTAAAGGGGGAGATTGTTTGATAGTTCACATTGTCGAGATGACTATTAGTTGTAAGTGTCTTTCCAATGATGTCAACAATCATGCTGGGAGATGTGTTGGGTAGTTGGTATTGTCTACCTATTTGCAGGAGTGTTGGCTTTGATTTTCCCTAGCATAGCTTTGATGGTAATTGGGCTAGAATTGATATCCTTTGTGTGTCAAGCTAAGCAGGAGTCCCTTGGTTTCTGCAATGCTATGTAGATAATCATCACAGTAGTAGGACTACTGGAAATGCCATAAAATTATGAATATGGTGATTGGGAGTAGAGGAGGAATCCCATGGTTGATGGAGTTCTTTGTAGAGAATCATCATCATAGCAGGCTTACAGGAGAATCCATAAAATGATGAATATGGTGGTTGGGAGTTCAAGATTCAAGGCACAAGAAGAAGAGTCAAGGAGAAAAGAGTGACAGAGAGTTTTCAACCATTTTATTGGTAGAATATGGGCTCAAACCCTACACCAGAACTTATCCATTACAAAATTCTCTGAACGAGATTTCCAATAGTGTGTGGAAGTGTTAAAATGGCTTCTTGGATCAAAAGTTATGGACTATCGAAGTTAGGGTCTTGAAGTCCTAAGCAGTCCAAAATATCGGAGGTCAATAGAGTAGAAGGAGGAATATCGGAGGTTGGAATATTGAAACCTTAGAGTAGATCAGATCATCAGAGTAGGCTATGTCAGAGGTTGAAAAATATCTGAACCTCAGAGGTCAGAGCATATCGAGATATGGGAACCATGGGGGCTCCACTGGGGGAGAAATACCATACCACGTGGGTTCATATTGGGGGATATTTATTGAGGAAAAAATGACATAATATATTGGGGGATATATAGGGGGTAGATGGTTTTTATATTGGAAGGCATAAAAAATGGAGCCTAACGTTAATGAAAAAATATAAAGGGGTATAAAAGATGTTTATGAAAAAATGGATACCTAAAATATCTAGTGAAATTAGGGGTTTTAAAATTGGGAAGGTATATTGGGTTCATATTGGTAGGGGGTTAAATAATGCAATTTTTAGAGTTATTTTCAAATATCTAGTGAAATTAATGGTATTTTTTAATATGCCATGAACGCACGTGATATGTTATGGGTTCGTTGAGTGAATCCCTTGTGATGGGAACCTAGAGATCATTGGAACATTAGAGGTCAGATCATACCTAGATATCAGAAATGAGAGGCACTCGGAATCTCAGAGGTCACAATAGGCAGAGATCAAAACATCAAAAGGTTGAAGCCATCAAAACCTCTGAACTTCTTAAGACTTGAATTTTGAAACGTTACGATATATGGAGTTGTCGATATTGTTAAGAGTGTCAAGGGATACATAGGAGGATTAACAAAGGTTTTCATTGCAAAACCAAGGCATGTTGGGAACCCTTCTCTCTCCTCTGGTGGACACATGACAACATGTGATTGGCTCTGAGAAGCTGTAGTGACAACTGACATCAACTTGACATGGAAGTACAGTGGATAGGTGGTAGCTTGTCTTTACATTTTTAGTGGCCCAGTGGGGAAAATCAGGGTGACACATGTCATCACTAAGGAGGTGCCACATGGAGAAATAACAAAAGCATGACATCATCTCAAAGGTTAGCATATCAGAGGTTGAGGACCTCGTAACTCCTATGCAAATTGATTTTCCCAAAGTTATGATTAAAGGGGCTCTGATATTAACTGGCACATGGTCATGTAGAGACCTGATGAACCAAGGGTGAGAGCTATAACATAGGGAGGTAGGCCCCTAGTAGGAGCTTGAAGACTTGGTACCTATGTTTTATACTTCTAATCACATGCAGTGATCCTATGGTGTGAAATATGATGAGGGATGAGAAGAAGGAGCTAAATTCCAATGGATATTTTATGATTTTGTAAGGGCCTTTCAATAGACGTTATGACATGCATAGGGTCCAATGTAACACTATCGTGGTATATGAAGTGGTCAATCACAACTCTCAGTCTCATGGTGGAAGAACAAGAGAGGCAAAGCAAAAAGGGCTACAAACCTCACCATCTCATGTTTTCATAACATTCCCTTTAATAAAAGTTACGAAATGAAAGGGCTCTCAAATGACATCAAAAAGGTGTATGGAAGATGAATGAGTTGGAAACAAGGAAAATGATCCTACAGAAGAGTTGGCTCAAGAGGAATACTAACTATAATATATCGCTAGGTCAAGGCAGCAAGGATCATGATTTGCAGAAAAGAGACTTGGAGTTGACTTGAGGTGAGACAAGCCATCCTTTTTCTCCCATGCATGCGTTAGTAAATTAAATGAAGATTAGAAAACTCATGCCGATGTACAGTCACACTGTGTGAAGCCATTAATAAGCATGGAGAGGCTATGGATAGGAGATTTTTTCATAGAGAGGGCAATGCCTCGTTGAAGTGTGAAGGTGGACTAAGAATTAATTGTTAGTATGGAGAAGCACTTAGTTTCCCATTCTCATTTTTAATCGAGTGGAAGACACCAAATTAGATGCAAAAGTAGAATAGAAGAGGCATGTCAAGTTACACTTTGGCAGTGTAGATATAGGACAATGATGGAAGTATCAACCACTGATCAGCATAGGAACAAAATAGAGGAACCCAATAGAGCATATGAGGGAATGTAGCATTGTTGGGACAAGTCTATGTGTAGAGATTTGTGTTGTGTTTGCACTACTGTGTAGGAGGCTAAGTGAGTCAGTTCTGCTGTGAAAGGTGGAGAGTTCCTAACCAGAGTAAATTGACCCCGAGAGAGTGTGTTGCTATGTGAGAAAGGCCGAAGGTGCTTGTGCAATGAAAGAAGGTTGAGTTAGTCTGTGCTGAGTGAGAGGACGAGAGAGCCTATGAATAGAAGGAGCCAGGTGTTGTAGGCATGTTGTTGAGAGAAGAATGCTGAAAGAAGAGTGTATGCTAATGAAGAGAAAAGAACATAGTGTTGCATGGGTCGTGATGAGTGATTGTTGTTGAGGAGATTAGTGGGTTGGTGCAGAGTGAGCAGGGTTTTGAAGAGAATAAAGTTGATATCAGGCAAAGTGGATTCCAATTACAGATAATGTTCATTTCCTTACTAACTGTTGGTTGGAGCCTACATACAAGAAGATGGTTCTTCTATCTCTAGTGGGTGCTTGAGATGGATTGGGGGTTGGTGCCACCTGTAAGTTGGTGCTTGCATAAATCCAAAGAGTTGCAAGTTGATACTTGCAACAAATCTGTGAAGTTAGTGCTTCAAATTGTGATTCTGGTAAGCTAGACAAGTTTCTACGAAAGGAAGAAGTTGGTTCTTCCTAGTAGTGGGTGCTAACAAACAATCAAAGGGAGATGGTGCTTCCTTTCAGTGGTGGTTCACAAAACAAATTGATGTAATAGAGTAGGTGCTCATATTTTACATCAATAAAAACATCAAGCTTTTGTCATTTTCTTCCTGAAAGGGTTTCCACATAAAACTTTTTGCCTCATGTGTATGATGTTCATGGTGCATGCTTGTATGTTGATTTCATATTGCTTCCATATTATATATTGTTTATAATTATATGGGTGGTTGTTAAGTTTGAATAAGAAAGAAAATTTGCATAGAGAGTAAAAAATTAGCCTTAATATTGATTCAGCCCCCTCTGAGAGTTAACATTATTTCCAACAATCAAGATGCTCACATTTCTTTGAGCTAAAGAGTTAATCAAGGAAGAGTCTAATAAACCATATGATGAAGTATGTGATGCTTTAGCATTGGATTTTATAAAACATGGATTGGATGAAATTGTTTTGTGCAAGGTAGCAGAAGATACAACTTCCAAGGATGTGTGGAAATTATTGGAAGAATAATTTGGTGCAAGGGGGAGTGACATGCATTTGCAAGATGTGTCACAATTTGTTGAGTCAGCCACAAATTTGAAAATATATGAGAAAGAATTTAAAAAGAAAATAGAACTTGGAGAATCTCACTCAAAAGTGGATTATGGTCATGAAGACTATAAAAGTGAAACCCATTATGTAGGCATGCATATAGATGAAGAATATTGCAAAGAGAGAAGTTGAAGCCTCTGTTTGTGAAATAGAACAAAAGCATATAAATAATCAAGGACTCCACTATAATGTGGATGGTACAGATGATGGTGAGTCCCATTGTGATGAAGCACATGTCGATGATCACTACAAAGTGAGATGTGGATTGGTGAGTCCAACCACAACTGATGGGTTTGGAATTATCAATGAACACATGCATGTTTGGATTTCCCACCATATGATGGATGAACATTATGGTAATGAAACTTGTGAAATAACGATTTATTGTGGTAATATGGTAAACGCCATGTTTGATGAATAATTGAAGGTTGAAGCTTCCACTATAGCATCAAAGTATGAAGTAGTTGGAATTGCTTGTTGTGTGAACAAGTAGCACCTGAGTATGGCATAGGTAAAGCTATCAATAGAGAAACAGGTAGTTTGGTGGATCCAATAATTGGAATTGTTGATGTTAAATTTTATCAAGAACCATTAAATGGTGATGAGTGGTTGTACATGATGCAAAAAATAGAACATATTGATATGTTGTTATTTGGTGAGAGAAACCCACATGTGATAGGAAACAAAGTGGAAGACAACGTGTTTGTAGAAACAAAGGTTGGTAACAGGTCAAAAAATGAAAATTATGATGCAATGAAAGATCAAAATAAGGCAGAGAAGGAAGAGTTAGAGTATGAAGCTCTCACTAAAGAGCATAATGAAGATATTTTTTACATTGATTTTGAGTGTGCAGGTAAATCAGTTAATAGTCCATCTAAATTAGAATATGAAGAATAGGATGTAGGGAAGGATATGGATGTTTCTGAAGACAATGAAATCATTGAAATAATGTTTCACTGATGGAGTCAAGAAGAGATAAGATTCTGCTATCAGGAAATATGGTAGAAAGAAAATCATTATGAAGCACAAAAAATAGCGTGAATAACACAATTTAAAGATGAAGAGTTCCAGCAGCAGTTCGTCAGTGAAGAGGAAGTTGTAGAATACATGATCAAAATATTTTTCAACACAAATTCAATAAAAGTCAAAGAAACATTGCAACAACAACATGTAAACAAATATGGAGCCTACAACAAGAACATACAACACAAAATGAAGCAATTTCGAGGCTATGGAATTTGGAAGAAATGAAAAAGAAAATGTGAAATTGTAAAATGTTGAGTAATTGTAAGCCTATTTGTGACATAGACCAATAGGGATATTTGAGTGCTTTTTGAGTCAATTTCTATTGTAAGCCTAACAAGCATCGTTGAGTCATGTTTAAGTTATGTTGAGTCATATGGTCGTAATTAAGGGGGAGTTCTCGAAATAGTAATTACTACTATATGAAAATCCAGCAGGATCAAGGTCAAGTGATGCATGAAGATATAAGTTGAGTTAGGTGCAGTTCAGATTTAGAGTGTGAGTTAACTGAGTTAAGTGTTGGTCAGGTTAAGTTTAGTCTATATTTGGAGAAGTCGAAATTTAATGTGTGTGTGCATGTTAAGTTATTTTTGGTGAGTAGCTAGTCTAAAAAAGTTTAAATACCGCTCACCCAGTTCATTGTAATCATCAAGTTTCATTGATCAATAGAAGAACTATCACTCATGTTATTCTTTGTGTGTGTCAATTTTCTTTCCTCCTCTACATTTCCAACAAATCCTACTCCTTAACTACCAATTTCAAACTATTCACAACTTGACATGGGTATTATGAGAGATTGAACCGATGTTACCAGTGTCAGAATTGTGAGGTTGAGCTACTTAGGTCATGTGATTAAGGTAGAGGATTTCGAGTAAAGTTGAATCCACCCAAGTTCGAATAAATTGATATAAACCAGAAGATGGCCCACAATGTAATATTCAAAAATAAATTGAAAAAATAAACAATAATGCCTCCATTATCTTTGTGGTACATGGTGAACCTTTTGTTACTACGACCATTTGGACGCTTGGAGTCATATTTGTGTTTACTGTGTTCATTTGCACTCATAAGAGGTATTCAATATTATGCTTTTTGATTTTTTTTTAGAAAACATTAGTGGGATATTATTATTCATATTATTTTGTTTCATAGAAATAATTTTCACACCTCTCCTTGCCTGAACTATGGTTGAGAAGGTTATATAAAATTATAGTTTTATTGCTATACAAATAACGTTGGATTCAAACATGATGTGAAAGCCTTTGGGATTGTTGTTAATTGAGGCTAGCATCATCCTTCAATAGTACAAGGATTTGAAATTCCTACCCTCACGACATTACATGTCACATGATTGCAAGATCGATAAGCATTTGTGCATGGAGGAGGAGATTGAATAAGTCAAGTTATAGTAGAAACACCATGGCGACCATTAACAGGTTGTAGAAAATGTTTTAATTTGGTTGTCTAATGCTGTAAATTTGTAGTGTATGATATGTAATTCATTATTGGAATTGAACACAAAAAATAATTGGTAGTCTGCTCTCTACCAATATTAACTACTTCATGTCCTAACTAGTATTTGTCTATGATCTGCAGTCCTCTCGTGAAGAATCTCTTTGCATCATACTTAGGTAAACTATGTAAACTCGATTCCACCAGTATTGAAACGACATATGAGCGGAGGAAGTTCATTATGTGTGAGTGTGGAGAAGTGTGGAGCTTTGCAATCCCACACAATAAACTTTCTCCACAGTTTGAGCCTATCTAAAAACATAGCTTCTAGAAATGAGCCACAAATGTAATTGCATCAATGATGCCTTCCATGCACACAATGTAAGACAAACTTTAAGCCGGAAGAGCATTAGGAGTGGATATTTGCTCAATTGTATTATGAAATTCATTGTGCATTGAATTGAATACATCAAAACAAACACTCACATGCAAAGTGCCACTAAATCATTCAAAAGTTGAAGAGTGCAAAGGAAGCTCATTGGGTGAAGCTCCGCACTCCCATACAATGAGTGACTAGAGAGACTTTCAAAGGCACATTCGCCTAACAAGCAACAACAAGTTATTTAATATTTTGTTATAATATATTGTTTCATTCTTTGTTGGATGGGTGCATTATTCAAGTGATAATATTAATTGGATTCATTTGGAAGATTTACAATCAAGTCTTCATGTTGCTAAAATAAGATAATTACTCGTGCATGAGGAGTTCGCTAAACATAGAGAGTTAGTCAACTGAGTGATTGAGTGATTGAGTGTTTGAGTGTTGAGTCAATTCATGTTAAGTGATAGACGACTTGAGTGTGTGATTTCATGTGGTTGCATGTCAAGATATTTTAGGCAATTGACTAGTTGGAAAAGGTTTAAAAACCCTTCACGGGTTCATTATAATCATCATGTTTTGTGCGATCAATAGAAGAGCAACAACTCATGTTTTGTGTGAATTCATGCTTTTTATCATCCACCTTTCTAACAAATTGGTATTAAAGAAAGGTTTGAGACAGAGAAAATCTGCAGCTACAACTTTAAGAGCCGCATTGTGTGAGTTATAAGAGAATCAAAATTTTCTAAGTAGTCGAGCTTGGTCCGTAGATCGCGTAGAAAACTCATCTATTTTGAAAAAGTAGTCGCAGCTGCCATGAACACCGATTGTCAGGTGCTATCGAATAAGTGAATAATAGCTTGCAGAGCCGCAACTATATTTAGAAGCTACAATAGACATCGATTTCCTATGGTAGTTGGGCCACTGTACACGTAGGTTTTTTGGCTCAGTCGAGAAGGCTAGTTGAGATGCGTTAATAAACCAATGAACATGCACATGGTTTATACAAGTTTTTAAAAGGTCAAGTTTTAAAACATGCGAAGTCTTTGTTATAAGTTACTGTGACTTATTAAGTTTTTGAAAAGGAGTTTACGTGAAGGGTGTGTTATACAAAGATTATTGTTTTTATATATGAAGAATTTTTTTTTAAATTTATTTTTTATATAAAAGATATATATATAATTAAGAGTTTTTCAAAATGATATTTTGCAAAAAAAAATAAGTTTTTTTTAAATAAAAACTTAGGGTTTTATTGGAAGGGCTTTTTTTTTTTTTAAAGAGCTTTACAAAGGAGAAATTTAAGGTTTTTTCCAAAATGGTATTTTTGGAGAAAGATGGCTTTCTCAAATTTCTAGCCCAGTTCTCGCCATTTAGAGGGAAGGATTATGATGTGTGGGCCATTAAGATGGCGACCACATTCCAGGCACATGATGTTTTAGATTATGTCAAGTTTGGGTTTTCAGAATCTAAGAAGGAAGAAGAAGAACAAGCTCTCAGTAATACAGAGAGGAACAATGGAAGAAAGACAAGAAGAAGAATGCACATGTGTTGCAACTTATTCAGTAGGGAGTGGATTGAACAGTGTTCCAAAAGATTATGATCACCTCTTCAGCAAAAGTAGCATGGGATACTTTGGCGAAAAACTGTATAGGTATGGCCAAAGTCAATATTGTTAAGTTGTAGAATACTAGGAAAGATTTTGAAAGTCTGTAGATGAAGGAGACAGAGTACAATGATTCTTTCATGAATCAGGTCATAAATATTATAATTCAATTAAATATTTATGGTGAAGATATAAAATATCAAAGAGTGGTTGAGAATTTCCCTCGATCTTTGTCTACAAAATTTTATGTTGTGGTAGCAGCGATAGAAGAAGCCAAGGATTTGGCATCATTGACAATTGATGAGCTAATGGGATCACTTCGATTGCATGAGGCAATGATAGACAGAAATAAGCATTCCACTTTAGAGACAACTTTCAGAAGTCAAGTTTCGATTTCAAGAGAGAGAGGTCGAGGCAAAAGTAGATCGAGAGGCAAAGGAAAAAGTGGAAGATATCATGGTCAGAAAGATGGCTGAGAAGGGCATGAACATGCAAGTGCAAGCAACTATAGAAGCTTCAACAATAAGCAAAGAGTTGACAAATCAAAGGTGAGATGTTATTATTGCAATAAATTTGGTCACTATGCTCGTGATTCCAGGAAGAAGATAGTTGATCCAGGGAACCAAAGAGATAATGTCACTACAGAGAGTTCTAACTCCATGTTCTTGGTTTGCCATATCATGCATGAACCATCTGCTAGTGTGTGGCTGTTAGATAGTGGTTGCAGTAACCACATGATAGGCAACAACGATTTGGTTGCAAATTTCGATAAATCTATGAAAGTAGAGGTAAATTCGGGGACTGACAGGACTATGCAAGTAGAAGGAAAAGGAGTGGTCAATATTATGACCAAGCAGGGGGAGCCAAAAACAATCTCAGAGGTATATTATGTTCCTAGTCTCAAACATAATTTGTTAGTTGTTGGTCAATTGACATAGAAAGGATATAGAGTTATCTTTCAAGGTCAATAATGTGCTATATATGGCAAGCCCCCAAACATGCAGCTGATATCAAAGGTGCAAATGACGAGGAATAGACTCTTTCCTCTAATTTTGAATTACAATGGTCAGGTGATTTCTTTTACAGTTGCATGTTATGATGATTATTCGTTATTGCACTTTCAATTTCGACACTTGTACTTTCCTGGTTTAAGATTTTTGCAGAAGAAATAGATGGTCAGAGGATTACCTCCCATCAAATAACCTGCTAGTACTTGTGAGTGTTGCATCTTGGGAAAGCAACTCTATGAAATTTTTCGAGAGGGAGTTGCATACAGAGTAAATCAACTTCTTGAACTAGTGCATATAGACTTGTGTGGACCTATGAGGACACAACCGATTGGTGGACGCTGTTACTTTCTCACTTTCATTGATGATTGCAACAGAAAGACTTGGGTTTACTTCTTGAAGCAGAAGTCTGAAACTTTTGCAAAGTTGAAAGAATTCAAAACCTTAGTAGACAACCAAAGTGATCGATAGATCAAGGTATTGAGGTTAGATTGTGGTGGAGAATATGACTCAAAAGAATTCCATGATTACTGCAAACAACATGGGATTAGAAGACAATTTACAAGTAGGTACACACCACAGCAGAATGGTGTTGAAGAGAGAAAGAACAGGGAAATTATGAACATGGTAAGAAGCATGTTGAAAGGCAGAAACGTTTCTAATGAGTATTGGGCAGAAGCAGTTGCATGTGCTATTTATGTGATGAACAGATCTCCTACAAAGAGTGTAATGAACAGAGAACAAGAACAAGCATGGTTAGGTATGTATTGCAGTGTATCTCATCTCAGAGTATTTGGATGTGTAGCTTATGCACATGTGCCTAAGGAGTGAAGAGGAAAATTAGATGATAAAAGTGAAAAATTCATATTCACTAGTTATAGTGAGCAATCAAAAGCTTCCAAATTATATAACCTTGTCACAAAGAAGACCATAATTAGTAGAGATGTTGTGTTCAAAGAACATGAGCCATGGAATGGAACTGTAGACAAAACAATTGATGCACAAGTGCCACTGATGGAAGAAGATGATGTAGCAGAAAAGGAGCAACAATAATCACAAGTAAGGACACCAAATAGAGACACACCAACAAGGACTCCAAGATTTTTAGAGCAGAATGGATACTCAAGTAGATCAACAGATCAAGATTCTCCCAACAATCAATCAGGTGATGAATCAAGCAATGGTAAGAGAAAGATTAGAAGTTTGAAATATATTTATGATGATTTGGATGTTAGTTCAAATTTTGCATTGTTGTCATTCCAACCATCTTCATTTGAGGAAGTAGTCAAAGATCAAAATTGGGTGCAAGCCATGGATGAAGCAATTGAAGCTGTTGAAAAAAATGATACATGGGATTTGGTTGATTTGCCAAAGAACAAAAATATCATTGGTGTGTAGTGGGTGTACAAGACAAATTTGAATGAAAAAGGTGAAATTGACATATTTAAAGCAAGACTTGTAGCAAAAGGATTCTCATAGCAACCGGGAATAGACTTTGGAGAAATGTTTGCTCTGGTAGCCAAATTGGATACTGTAAGAGAAGTTCTAGCCACAACAACTCAGAATAAGTGGAAAATATATCAAATGCATGTGCAATCAGCCTTCTTGAATGGAATTCTAGAAGAAGAGATTTATGTGTAGTAACCTCCACGATATGAAGTTGAGAGTAATGAAGAGAAAGTTTATAGGTTGAAGAAAGTGCTCTATGGATTGAAGCAAGCACCTAGAGTTTGGTATAGCAGAATTGAGAGCTACATGATCATGAATGGATTTTGCAGAAGCAACATTGAGCTTACCTTATATACAAAGGTAAACGAGCATGGACATATTTTGATTGTTTGCTTATATGTTGATGACATCATTTTTACATGTGATTTTGAGATAAATTAATTTAAAGCAGCCATTAAGAAATAATTTGAGATGACAGATCTTGGTCTCATGAAATATTTTCTTGCAATAGAAGTTGA
>APFE030807495.1:153661-164801 GCA_000404065.3 Pinus taeda
TGATGTTGTAAGGCTGTTTGGATTTTCCCAACAACGCCTTTGCCACACCATGTTGGACAAGCAAATCGTACATCTTCACCTTCCAGATCTCGAAATTATTTTTGCCATTAAACTTCTCGATTTCAAACCGGGCACTCTGAGTTTTTGCCATCTTGTATCAACCAAAAAACAATAATCTCCAAATCCAACTTTTACATAAAAGAAGATCTCCAAATCCAACTTTTAAATTAAAGAAGTTAATCTCAAAAAAAATCCTATGCCTTACTCCCTTTTCTTTTAAAACAAAAAACTTTTTGCTGTGTGAATTACAATAAAAAACCCAAAAGAAAAACAATTGCAATTTGTGTCTGTGGCAGTCGAAACATGTTACCCATTCTGCAATTTGTGGCAGTCGAAACATATCATGGTTTCATGGAGAAATCGAATATGGACTCGCATCGCGTGTATTATAAACAAAAACGTGTACGTTCACATACCTCAGAAATATAATGTTAAAACCAACGAGCAGCTATTATAATACCTCCACGCATGTAATATCTCCACGCAGGTTTGAATACCTTCACAATTCTCGGTTTGTAATACCTCCACGCAGGTTTGAATATGTTCACAATCCTCGGTTTGTAATACCTCCATGCAATAATTATACGCACCACCATTCAACACACCAGCCAATTAACCACCGATACGCACCACCAGCAAACATTCAAATATGCATCTGGCATAACATGCAGGTCCACCAGCAATTGTTTGCAGACACACGCAGGTCACATACGCACCACTGTTGAACGCATTCAGTGATCAACGACTCCAGCGCTATACGCAGGTCCACCAGCAATCGTTTGCAGACACGCAGGTCACATACGCACCACTGCATACGCACTTCAACGCAGTTCAACAGTTCACGAGTTCTGCAACACAGTTCAACAGTTCTACAACGCATACCAACTCGGCCAGCGCACAAACAGTCTATGCCAGACTTGGGCCCGCCACTCCTCCGCTGCGGAGCTCTTATACCAATTGCTATACTAGCAGTGCGCAGGGAAAAACAAACACAGACAAAGCATTAAAATCATACACAAACGACACATTAAGTTAACGTGGTTCACCCAACCAATCTGGGCTACGTCCACGAAAACATAGGCATCGACAATCTTATTATTAATGAAGAGATTACAAAATAATCATTTTCCTCACAAACTCTCACCCTCCAATATCTTTACGGGCATGTATTTTATATGTATTTTATAGCCAAGAGAATCTAAGTGAATCATAAATCCTCTCACAACAAATATAGGATACATTAAATCTTTCCCAACTAACTGGAGCTAATCTAGCAACAAATTCCTATTGTTGTCACACATTAGAGATTTTTTCCTAATTTATGAAACATAAAATCTCAACAAAACCAATTGAAAATTATAAATAAAATTTCTAGATTTTTTTTGTTTTGTTTTGAATTTACAATAAAATAGAAATATTCAACATTTTATGAAAACTTTGGTTAAAATTACAAGAACACCACAAAATAATGCAAAATCAATACACTAAAACACTTACACAAATGCTAAATTATTTTTGAATTTACAATAAAATAGAAATATTCAACATTTTCTGAAAATTTTAATTAAAATTACAAGAACACAGCAAAATAATGCAAAATCAATGGGCTAAAACCCTTAGACAAATGCTATAGTCCCCTTGAGAAAAAGACTAATAATAATATTAAGTCTAGTTCTTTAAAGATAAAAACAAAAATATGATAGCTTAATATTAATAATATCTTGCACAACTTTTCAATCTAATTGCCTTAACCATAAAACTAATCAAAAATATCTTGCAAATCACAGTATGCTAATGACAACAATGTTAAAGGTAACATAAAAATTGAGGTTACCAAGACATCTACCAATACGTGGAGAATAATCCCTACGCTCCCTAGGGTTATTGAACCTTGTTTTAATCTACAACCATAAATCCTTATTTTATTTTTGGTTGACCTACAATAGGACCATTATCTGTATTACTTACATATTTCAATCTCGTCTACTAGAAAATCATTCTATTCAACCTATTCTAAAATGGAAAAGGTTTGCAACTTGCAAAATAATAAAAGCATTTTATATAAAATGAAGAAAACATTAACCCAAAACATTAACCTTCTGTGTCATTATTGAATATACACCGATATAATTTCATCCATGTCAAACCTAGAAAACAAACGTATATATCAATACATTTTTCATTTTCTTTATGATTAACATAAATAATCCATCTTAAATATATATGAATACATTTTTCATCAAAAAAACGTATATATCAATACATTTTCCATTTTCTTTATGATATATGAATACATTTTTCATTTTCTTTATGATTATTATAATCAATCCATCTTAAAACAAGCAAAAGATTACATATCCATTTTTTTTTTCAATTTTCTCTTTTGATTAATATAATTTGGTGAAAACATTACATATTGATAAGTTTGTCTTTCTACCACATTTTTTATTTAAATATCTAATTTTTTATATAAAATATAAAAATTACATATTCTTAATTGGATTTAATATATTTTTCCTTTAAACACATATTAAGCGACATGTCACGCAACTACACTTTCAGTATGGAACCACCTTCTGTTCGGCAACCATAGAGTCTTCCTGTGAAAAAAATATGGCAACCAGCGAGTCTTGCTGTAAAAAAATGCAAATTCACCGATAATAGTACAAATATTATATTTGTGCCGTTACATAGAGATTTCAGGATCCATTTTCATTAGGATAAACCCAAATTCACTATTGCAATTTCTGCCATTCTTATCTTGAAATGCACAGTGACAAGATTGACATATTCCGTCTCTGTACACCAATTTATAAACAACCCACCGTATCTGTGCGAGCAGAAAGAGTTTCAGAGACGAGACTTCGACAGGTGTATCAAATTCTGTATCCGAGGACTGCAGATTTATACGCAAATGCAGTCCCAATATCTGGTGATGGACCACGGTACGTTACTGATCTTATCTTTTCCATCCAAGTTGGTGTAATTATGACAAGGCATTGGGTAGTTATTTTGTTTTTCTAATTTTTAGTTAGAATTGGGTGAAATAATTTTTGGCCAGATGCTTTCAAAATCGATGGTAATTTCAACAAATTCGGAAAAGTATAAATTTTGAAAAAAAAAAAACTCATGAAGGTGAAACAAATATTACTGTTTAACAGTTGTGCAGTATGACCTAAAATTGTTTTTGCTTGGTTAAGAGTTAGTTTTTTTCAGAAGGAATTTTTACAGGTTAATCATCCAAGACCCAGAGGCATCTGGCAAGTGTAAAAGCTTGCTGGCTTATGGACCACTAACATGTTATTCCAGGTGGGGTTGTTTTCGTTGATTAATGATGATGAATCAGTGTAAAGTAATTATCCTTAACAACTAGATTATGATAAATTTTCCCGCTCATAAAAAAACAACTATATACCCTAATCTTATTCATCAAAGAACTATAAACAATGAAAATAACTGTATACCCCGCTCCTTTGCATGGGATGCGTGGTAACTATCAAAGTAATAATTGTACCTTCACTGATATTTTGCATGGAACTTGGAAGGCCCAGTTGGCAGTAACTATCAAAATTATAAAGCTCATTATGAAAAGCAGGCGGAACGAATGGTCACTAAAGATATAAATCTGTTCTTCAACCCTTGCGATCGGACATTTCTTGACATAGAAAGTGATGTGGATAGAGCCGTATTAATAGACTCTAATCATGAAATGTTTCTCCTTTTCTCACAATGGACGTCCAATGGGGCCCACTATCTGAACTTTCCCTTGAGATTTGGTAACACTACAACATCAGCTGTTCATCTTTTAGCATTTAGTTGCAATATGGACAAATGGTCGCTGTTGATGTGAATAATGTGGAGTGGAAGAACAATCTCAGATATATAGACCCAGATTTAAAGCGCCATTAGAAGCTGTAATGTTCTGCATTCATGTTATGTTTTTTTCTGAAAACAATTATATAAAATTAGTGTATAATGTGGAGTGGATGAACAATCTCAGATGTATAGACCCAGATTTAAAGCGCCATTAAAAGCTGTAATGTTCTGCATTCATGTTATGTATTTTTTCTGAAAACAAAATATATATATATATATATATAATTGTGGTAGTCTAAAAAAACCCATAAATTAACTAGGAAAATAATAAAAATTCTAATAAAATTATAACAAAATAGACCAAACTTTTTGATTTAAACAACCCCTATAAAATTATGATGCGTATTTACATAAAGTGCTCAGTGAATGAGTAATATTTAATGCAATAAGTCGTCGATTGCATTAAAGAGAAGTTTTAAAAGACTCTTGATTTTGAGTGTTCACCTGAATTGTGTTATAGGGTAGTGTTCACCTGAATTGTGTTATAGGGTGGTAAATTTTTACTTGAGACGGCCCTTGAATTTTATACATTAATTGGAAATGTTTTTAAATAATATTAAATTTAAAAATAATAAAATAATATTTAAATTAATAATGAAAAAATAATTACGATGGAGATATTTAATTATTTTATATTTAATATGAAATTTACATAAAAAATAATTTTTTTGATTTTGTATTATGAAAATATGTAATTTTTTTATTATTTAGTAATGGAGGTATGTATAATTACTTTATTTATATTAAAGTTCATATATAACAACAAAAGAATTCGCTGATTCAAAATCAAATATTTTAATATGCATGTTAAGTAAAAGATTTTAATAACATATATATATAAAGAGTTTGTGTTTTTATTTGATTAATAATTTCTTTCTTATTTTAAGATTTGTAATTACTTTAATGATTAATGTGGAGTTGACATGTAACATTTTTAAAAGTATTAATAACAAAACTAATTCAATGTATATATAGAGATGTGTTGGAAACTAGATCACTACTATTTAATATGGAGTTGGCATGTAACATTTTTAAAAGTATTAATAACAAAAGCAATTCAATGTATATATAGAGATGTGTTGGAAATTATATGACTACTCAAAGGGGGCGAGGAGTTCAATGAATAATAGCGATAGCAACTTTATTACTTTTAAAATCCTTTTGCAAGATTCTCAATTAGCCACATGCATACACGATATTAACTTATCAAAACATGAAAGCAACATAAACTCGAAGCTTAATAATGATGGAAAATATCAACACAAACATGCACACATGAAGACATAAGTATTTCTATTGGAAACCCTTTTGGGAGAAAACCACCCTCATGTTGTTGCGCTGCTGAATTCTTCTATTAATTTGTTGGATTTTTTTTACATGAATTAGCTTACACCCATATGTTGGAAGACTTGGCTTGCATTACAATATGCTAGCACCTATGAGTTATGAAATTTGTTTCTCTCATGGATCTACGAATGTCATCTCACCATGACTAACAATCCTCACCCAACAACCATTGGACTATTCAACTCTTATTGGATGGAGAAATTTGACCCTTACATTGAATCTGCCAAATCATTATGTACTCTAAAGCCTCAACGCCTTCACGTCCTCCATAAGAAATGTTTCAGATTATTTCACATTGGGCTCTCAATCTACCCAACATTAGCAACCCGACAACACCATCATTTTGCAACCAAAATTTGAATCAAAACTATGACCCAAAGGGGGGGAATTCTTCTCTTTTTCTCACGCCAATCTATGACCTCTAATGCACCATAAGCTACCAATTCTTCTCCTCTCTAAACATTGCCACCTGTGACACAAAAGCTCTAAATTTTCACCTCAATCTATCTCTAATTTCTGCATAAAATACTATGATAAACCTCTGCAAAACCATGTGGGAAGTTGTTGCAAAATCTATTCACTCTCAATTCCCTCTCAAAATCATGCTCTCACACTCTCAATTAGACCAACAAAATGAACTCAAAGCCTTCCTCTATTTATCATTTTTCAAGATGGCTAACTCAATAAATGCTATAGGTGATGGAGTGCTAAACAATTCTTTTCACACCTCTCAATTTGCCTGGATATAGCTCCATGACTTGATCAGGCCACTCTCTCCACTAATTAAGGGATATTCTCAACTTCAACCAACTTCTATAAGCTTCCTTACCATTTTTTATGCTTACATGAAAATTTTCAAACAAGACAAGCCACAAAAATACACAAACACCTGATGTGCACAAGGAATGTGGAGAAAATTTCATTCTAAGCCCCAACTACACCTTAAGCAATAGAAAATTTTGGTTGTAGTCGCACTCACAAGCCTACCAAATTTTGGTTCGAGGCTTCCAACTGCACATATGGGCCTGTCTTTGAGTGGTTGGGGTAGAGCATAAGGAAAACTCACTCTACTTAGCTCAAAACTCTACCAAAATTCTTCCTTAGCTTGATCATCATAAAATTGACGTCAGGAAGCCCTTGTCACCTTTGCAACACTTCACCAAGCCACTACAAAATCACCAACACCATCACCTGTAAAACTAGGTTGACTTGGATGCCAACCAAAAACTACACTAACACCTTGGTCATCGAACTGCTCCACAACTTCCCTACCATCAATATACATCTCCAGAACATGTCATATTTCCTCCAACACCTATAGAAACTTATTTAAACCCTATACATCATCTAATCAAAATGAAAAACTAACTAGGGACAAGGAGACCTAATATTCCAAACCCCTTAATTATAACTCCTGTAGAAAAAACCAACACTTGTATGTAGCAACATGATTAGTCAACATGATCAAGAAGGTCATCACATCTCCAACACAACTCTACTAAACATGCAACACCTCAGCACAACTAACCATATTGGCAAATCCTCTAAACGAGTGCAACACACCAGCATCAAACTCTATGCAACAACATGATCATAACAACATGATCATGAGGAACATGATAATGAGCACCACCACATATTCTACTCAATTTCTGTATGCACCTCGAAAACCTGTAAGCCATGCTACCATGTTGAAATCAATGCCAACCAAAACTACAACACACATCATTGCCAACAATCTCCCCCCTTGACAGTGATGGCAACCCCAGCTGATCAAGCTATCCTCTGTAATTTGATATTCATGCTAACACTCTCCCCCTTTGAAATCAATGGAAAAGGACTAAACATATGATCCTCCTCTCCATTCAATGGGCTCCATCAACAAAACACTAGTGCAACAAGATATATCTCCTATCAATAGTAGCAGTTAGCTCTCTCACTCCGATGGTAGCATGACAATAAGCAACAACAATAACTAAGTCATATGGTTTCTCTCCTGAAGCCGCAACAACAAAATCCATGTCATAGTAGTAGCAACATATCAAGTCACCAATACATAGTAGCAACACACACACACACACACACACATATCCAATTAAATGTGAATCAATAACAACATGTAGAACCTCTGTATCTCACATCTCCACACTATATTATCCAACAACATAGAACTCATACATTAGCAGCAACAACCTCTCTCTATCCATCTATAGCAACAACAAAAATTCATCAAATCTTTGAAACATCATCTCCATAGCTTATTATTCACTAATTATTACGATTTCTAGCTTGCCACATGCAAGAGTCTACTACACATGGACCAATGACTATAACCGAATCATATGCAACAACGTACAAGGCTTCATAGGCCTATTACATGGCTATAAAAGAGATGATACATGATTGTACAATGACAACATAAGCCCATATGTGGTTGAACCATGACTCACTGAACTCTCTCTCAATGCATACATCACTCTAGAATGTCCTAGCATGATAAGTATCGGAGTGTACATAAATAATGCATGAATTACATGGATGTACCAATACTACTAACAACCCATACATAGCTACACCAACTCTCATGGCTTACTATACACACATGCCAATCTTGGCTCATAACTCTATGTAAGACACTTACAAGAATGAGACTATCTCATACATGGTTATCATAATAATCTTCTCATAAAGGCATGTATAGGACAATGCCACAATCAAAGTAAATAGAGGATATGATAAAAAATATGTCTTCTTCATAGTAGCAATATAATGACAATATTTATCACATAAGGAACACGAACATGTGCAGCATCCTCAAAATCACCAGGCATAGATCAACATCTCATTAGTTGTAATTAAAAATACATAGCAATACTTAGTGCCCCAAACATCAACATATATCGCAAAGTCATAAATCAATTACATAGCACACGAATACACACAATATATCAACCCTTTGTAGCTATACATGGCAACAACAATAATCATCATATGGAGCATGAACCTCTGCAAGATAAACTAAATTGGAAGTAGAAATATGCGTATATGATGTGAAGATAGCAAAAATACATATCACGTCAGCAAACATCCTCATACATATAAGCATCAAATATCACATGGCTCAATCATCATGAACCCATACTCTTTCAGCACAAGCTCTAACTCTAAGAAACAAATGAGGAAGTAGCAAGATAATCTAAACCAACAACTAAGCTTGTGCATCAATAATATGTCAAAGAAAAATATCCAATAGAAGTAGAAAATGACCAAGCTAATGATGTGACATGTGATAAGAAAACAACCACCATGTGTATCAACAACAATAACATGAAATATCTCTATCATGATCAAATTATAGATTTTATGCATGTAAGCTGCAAATCTCTAATATGAATAATACAAGTAGTTATAACCATATGCTACCATCATTTTAGTCTCCATGGCACCATCATATACATGATATCATCAAACCAAAGTGAATTTTTCCTCAAACTAATACAAGCCAACTACATATCAACTGAAGTAAGATGCATATTATCCATGCACAACTGAACACATAGATGAAAGTCAGATAAACACATAGCATGGAATACATAGACAACCCCTCCATGGAAACATGATGGCATCAATATCACTGAAATATTGAAAGCAAATGATATGCTCCACCTAAATATGATCACCAAATAAACATCACACATCACTACACAATTTTTTTTCTCAAAATTTGATCTGAACTAGGAACGCAACAAACTACACACATAACCATAAATACAAAAAATGCAATAGAAATAACACTTCCTTTCATTAATATCAGAATACTAAAATATCCTTACAAATAGAATGGAAATAAACTAGCTCGAGTGATGGTAGCTTATTTATGAGAAGAGATGTAGTGGCTACATGCCTCTGAAATGTGTTACAATGAGGCTCAAAGGCCTATTTATTATTCAGAAACAAGGAAAACCCTAAACATTCAAAAACCTAACTAAGGAGATGATGCGCCAAAACTATGGGCCCCATTTGTGTAAATTCATACATCAACTTCCCGGGGTCATAACTTTGGCATACAAACTTCGTATGACTATCATAATACCTTGTTTCAAATATCTTTGAGAGGAGGACAAAACCAAATCAATAAGTTACTTTAGGACGTTTTTGGTCTCTTCAATTTCCCAAAACACCATTTAGGGCCTCAAAACGGCTTCTGAAGTTCATGACCTGAATAACTACCAAAAATAGTATATTGTACTACAATTAAGGAAACCAAAAAAATGAAATAGATAGTGTTGGGGGTCCAAGTGGACTAGGCGGGTGGCCACCAATATCCACCTGGATCATTCCTCCTCGCTTAGGAAGCAATGGTCCCCATTGCGTTGAGTGCCTACATGAGATGTGGAAACTTCTGCTGCACTTGGTCCTTGGTGAGCCACTACCTTGGTGAAGGAGTTGGCCATCTTTGACAACTCAATATAGTTGAATATTCTACTAGCAAGTGTTCTTGATCTGTGCTTTCATGATCTGATTAGTTGCGGCCAGTTCCATGCAGTCTAGGTTTAGCTCTGTTGCTGTCGGTTGTTATGCAATGTCGAATGTGTCCAACAATGGTGGAAAGTATGGCCAAAGGAAATCTACATTGAGCACTAGGTGGAGACCAAGGAATGGTGAAATTCTAAGCTTAAAGGCATTGCCCCCTACAGCCTTGGTGATGGTGTATGGCCCATATCAAAGTGGGTGAAGCTTGCATTGGGGTCTAGCGAGGCAATCCTTTTGTAAATGTTGCCAAACTTTGTTGCCCACCTAGAACTTGTGTGGCAACTGATGTTGATCATCGCATTTCTTATACTTAGCATTGGTTCTGTCGAATATATCATGGACTTGCTAATGGATGTGTTGAATGCGCTCAATGAAGTTGTTAGCCTTCTCAACTTCGGAATGGACATGAGCCAAATCTACCTCAGTAGCTACAAATGGTACGTCCACATCAACAAGACATAATGGCTAAAATCCCAACCCTGCTTGAAAGGGTCTCTAGCCTGTTGATCTATGGGGAGATCTGTTGTAGCTGTGGTGGACATATGGGAGGTTTTCATCCCATGTGTGTGGATGCTTCAAGTTGTACATGCGAAGAATGTGTACGATCATCCTATTGACGACTTTTTTTTGGCCATCAGTTTGGGGATGGAAGGTTATGGACTTAGTGAGTTTGGTATGGAGCATCGACTAGAGACTTGACCAATATGCACTTAGGAATCTTTTGTCCTGATTAGAGACAATGGATTGTGGGATCCTAAAGTGTACCGACACTTAATCAAAGAAGATCTTAGCAGTGGCCTCTGCTATTATACTCGTTTTGCAGGCCACCATAATGACCATCTTAGAGAATTTGTTGATGACCACGGAAACAAATTCATCAACATGCTTAGTAGAAGGAAGGCCTAACATGTAATCCATGAAGATCGATTCCCATGGTCGACTAGGAGCAGGCAGAGGAGTATATAGGCCTTGCTTCTTGATGGATGGTTTGGAAATGGCACAAGCAGTGCAGGATTTAATGTACCTCCCAACATCCTGACGAAGATTCAGCTAATAAAAATACTTTTGCAGTACTTCCATTGTTTTCTCTACTTCGAAATGTCCAGCAACCCGACTGTAGTGTGCCTCCCAAATCATCTTGGCACACTCACTTGAAGGAACACATATGTGTCCCAGGTGCCATAAAAGTGCATCCCGGAGGTGAAAATTTTGAATTGGCTTATGATCCAGGTGGATATTGGTGGCCACCTTCCAAGTCCACCTGGACCCCCACCATTGTCTTTCTCAACATTTTCAGTTTCCTTAATTGTAGCACAACTTACTA
>APFE030807495.1:178658-200519 GCA_000404065.3 Pinus taeda
ATCATGCACAAAACCATAGGTGGGTCCGCCCAACCTAACATAGGGTCCAAAACCAAAATTTTCTGGGGCGCTACCCTGCACCCCATAAAGTGCGGTTACAGGTACCCCTCAAACCCCATGTTATCTATGTGGAAAGAATATAACACAACCAAACAAGTGAGACAACATGATTCCATCATGGTAGTGGTGGATAGGTTGGCAAAGGTAATGCACTTTATTCGAATGAAGTCAACATTCTCAGTGAGTAATGTAGCATAGGTCTTCATCAAGTACGTGGTTAGATTACATGGAGTTCTGAAGATTTTTTTTTCAGACAGGGATGCGAAGTTCACTTCCATGTTTTGGAAGGAGTTATTTGTAGGTTTGGGCACAGATTTAGCTTTTAGTATAGCTTATCATCTGCAGCCATATGGATAAATGTAGAGGATGAACAAGACATTGGAGGACATCTTGAGGATTTATGTGATGCATAAAGAGTGGAAGTGGGAAGAGTACCTTCCACTAGTAGAGTTTTCTTAAAACAATGGGTACTAGGAGTGAGTGAGGATGAGTCTATTTGAGGCATTGTATGGGTCGAGTTGTAATACTCCCATCAGTTTGAGTGATCCATTTAACATGGTGTTGATTGGGCCTGACATGTTGGAAGATATACCCCAGGAAATGCAGGTAATCAAGAAGAATTTGAAAGCATTACAGGATCAACATAAGGGATATATGAATCAGAATAGATTGTTCAAGGAGTTCCAAATTGGGTAACAAGTGTACTTTCTCATCAAAATGAAAAAGAGATCCTTGTGGATTAGATCATGTGGCAAGATGGCACCCCAGTTTTGTGGACCTTTTAGGATTATTAAGAGGATTGGATGAGTAGCCTATTGACTTGAACTACATTAGACAGTGAAAGTCCATGGTGATTTATATGTTTCATTTCTTAAGAAGTATTTTAAAGATGTTGATCATGTGATTTACCAATATGTATTACAGGTGGAGATAGAAGGAGAATTTCAACTGGAACCACATTGCATTTTGCATAGAAAGATGATCATGCTCCATTAGCAAGCAATTGAGTAAGTTAAAGTGAAATCTAAGAACTTTGGGCTTGATAAAGCTACATGGGACATGTAGGATCAAATGCAGGTTATGTATCCTCCTTATTCGTTGCTTGAGTGGGTGTTTTGGTATATGTCTTTGGTATAGGTTTTTGGTTCATGTTTTCGTGATGTTCGGTATATGTACATATGTATATTGATGTAAATACCTCCATGAGATATATTATAAAGACCCAATAAGAAATATGGGTGTCATGTCATTATGATGTCATACTTGTCATGTTCTCATGTTGGTTTTCTTCTCAGTAGGATGATTATTCAAATACTACAATGAGCTAAGTTATAAAGATCTATGGGAAGTATATTTTTCTTACGGAAGCCTTTTTGGTTGTAGGTTTTCTTGAACACCGAGAACTTTGTTCCCCCACGGAGGAGGGTTCTGTAACAACCCTGGTAAAAAATCCATGTAATAAAAGTTAATAAAGGAAAATAATAACCATGGGCATAGGACACATATTCCAAGTTGAATGTTGGGAAAAATCATAGCAATGGGGATCACTTGTCGTTAATTAATGGACAAGGAAATTGGAAAAGGCAATGATAAAGGATTTCAAAAGGAAAAGGGAAATTTTGGCACATTTATTTATGACAATAATGGAAACTAGGAGAAAAGGGAGGTGAAAGATTGCAAGCTACATGTGAGGAGGAAAATGAAGGAAAATAATGGCAAATAAAGAAAATAGAGGCCTCATTAATAAAAATACTTATGAGGATCCATTCAGATACTTTTGTGAGTTCAGTTTTGGGGCTCTCTCTCAATTCTCTCTCACATACTCTTAGAAACTAAGAGTTTTCTTGGAGCAATCTTAGAGGAGTGTGGTATACTTGGAGTTTGGAGTAAGAATGAAAATGAAGAGAAGGAAATCACAAGAGGACATCAATATCAACAACTACAATGGGTTTTTCTTGAAGGTATCGAGCTGCATGTATGTTTTCCTCGCTAGTTTTCATATGCATAGCATATGAATGTGGTTTATTGGTCATGGTTTGTCACTAGCATGGAGGTTTTCTTGGATTGGTAGTGGATTTTCCTAGCCTTGCCATTTCCTAGATAGCCATGGTTTCATGGGTTCATTTCTTCGTTTTTCTAGTTGGTTCTTATGTTTCTTTAGCTTGGGTTGAGTTACTAGTTCGTGGAGCCTTGGTTGGAAAAACGCTCTAGAGCCATGTAATGTCCTGGTTTGAGTTACTGGTCCTAGAGCCTTTATTGGACAAACGCTCTGGAGCTCTTGGTGCGTTGAGTTATTAGTCATGGAGCCTTGGTTAGACAAATGATCTAGAGCCCTATATCAACTATGGATTGACTTACTTGTCCTCAAGCCTTGGCTGGAAGAAACACTCTAGAGCCCTGGAAAGCTTGGACAGAGACCAATATGGTGATGGTTTGTCATGTTTGGCCCTAAGGTGGAACCATTGTTTGCCGGGTTGAGGTGGTTTGGCCTCTGGAAGCCCTGGACTGTTTTGATTGATGTGTTTTATGAGATCCCACATTCATTCTTGGAATATGGCACAGGGGTGACTGGATGAAGAGAGATTTTGCTTAACCATGTCTACATTCGGGTGGTTCGTGGAAGTCCCAAACCTTGTTACCCTTTGCATCATTAATATGAGGTTATTTATCCTTGTTAATTCATGAGTATTATATTGGTTTATATTTGGATTATAGGGTTGTTATTTCCTTAGTATTTTTGTTGCTATTATGATGGTTATGAGTATGTATTATGAATGACTATGTCTAGCTCTCATCATGTTTTTACTTGTAAATTAATGAACAATGTATATATGGCCTAATAGATGAAATTGAAGCTAATGTGTTGAGGCATCAATGATTCTTAGTGATTCTCAGATAAGTATGAGAGCCATATGCTCAATCATGTGTTTAAGACCTGTATATTTTATGTTTGTGATATATTTGACGAAATCCATGTCATGGCTAGTAGGTATTGAGTCTAGTCCTTCTTGATGTTTTTACAAATGTGTTAATTTTTTGTTGTGATATTTCATTTCTGAAGGTGTCATTAAGTTCTTAGCAGTGACCTAGGCTCTGGGCCCTGAAAAAGTGGCACAAATCTTGCCATTGTAGACATAGGTCCAAGGAGAAAATCCCCCAATCGCATGAATGCCCATGTTGTGGGAGTGTCTAGAGCTTCTTGGACACATGCTTGCCCATGTCGAGGGAGTGTCTAGGGGTTTAATGGTCTAAAAATCCAGCTGGTCTTAGGGGTTGGTTACCTAAGTGGTTGGGATGGATCCTGGGAGTTTTTTTGCTGATGTGGAAGGTATGTATGATGTGTTCCATTAGTTCCACTTATTTAATTGACACATAGGGAGTCAAATAATATCATAGTAACTTTTCATCACATGTTTACCTCAGTTGGTCGGTTACTTGAGTAGATGTGGGAGGAAGGTGTTACATCTATGGTATTTATTGTGGAATTTAAATGTTATCTTATGTGTGGTATCCTTTCCCTTTATTAGAGGAAGTCAAGCATTAAGGGCTAACTAGTGTCCCCCGATTTTGAATTTCAATATAGTGAGGTATAAATCTATGCATGAAGACTGAGTTTTGAGACAATTTCTAAGGCATATATTTGTAAAAATGCCAATTTATTTTTAAGGCCACTTATGTGGCACGAAAGTATGCAACATAAATACTTTAGAGATCATTTACATTGATTTTGTGACTGGGCGTGAGGTGGATGACTTTCCTTATGGTTCTCTTAATTGTTTATTTGATGCAGGAATGAATCAATTGTTCTGTGTTTTCACTATAGAATGACCTAACCCTTAAAAGAGTTTATCTACTATTGTATATTCTCTATAAAAAGGGTATCTTATGAAAATACTGTTCCCAAACACTGATACATCTTACAAGAAAGGTGGTACACCAGACAAGAACATTTTTTGAGGTAGGTCAGGTGGTCCACCAAATGGGCAACAAAGCTCATATTACGGGGGAGGACGCTTCACAAGCAACTGAGCCTCCAGGGAGGCTAGACCTGATTGATTTGTAGAAACTGAGAAGTATTTCAACGAGACAAGGGTATGTTTCTGTGTGTGACATACATATGATAAGGACTATGGAGACAAAAAAGTGTACCCACAACTATGAAGAGCATATTTGTTGGTTTGCAGCAGTCCTATCAAAGAAGAGTGAACCTGAGCCTTCTGCAAAGAATTTGTGTTGAATATGAAACTGTTGATCAAGAACATATTCATGTGGCCAATAAGGTGTGTGCTAGGTGCAAGGGTTAAAAGAGGATACTCGTAGCAAACTAACCATAACAGTGATTAATACATGCATAGATTGTGAGGAGAAATCCCTTAGGAGAAAAGGAAATACACATGAATAAGGAAGAATAATTTGAGTGAAACTTTACAGTTTTGAAGAGATCTTGAAATGTCGTAACATGTTTAGAAGCTTGTGAAGCCCTAAATTAGGAGACCAAAGTTTTACAAGTGTAGACAATAAGGATAAATGAAAATCTGTAGACTACTAATTAGAAAGGTGTGAGTAAGTCAAGATGAAGATAAGGAAAGTGCAAGACAAGTGATTTTGATCATGTTTGATGGTGAAAAATTGAGGCTTGCATGGTTAAATGACAATTCGCTGAAGATTTGAGGACCAAAAAGTTACTATCAACAAATCCAAGAAATAACTTGAAGCTAATTTGGTTCTCAGCGAGATGACCACTCTCTCCTATAGGTTGGTGCCTACAAATTTTGTTGATTTGGTGCTTGTTTGAGGAATTGGTCTCTTTCATAAGATGGTGTCTATAAAAGTTGTAAATTAAGACTTACGTATGATTGATGTCCTCAACATTTTACATAATAAATTAAAATTAATAACAAAACTTACACATGATTTTTATCTCAATTTTGATTTCCACATTAAAATCTTTGTATTCATATATTTTCTCACATAATTAATCATATGATACATTAATAATTAAAAAAATATTAATATAACAGAATACTAATACACATTCATTTCAATGTTTTCAACAATAATATATTATTATACTTTAATGTATTTAAAGTTAACATAAAATTAAAAGTTATATTCATATATTTATAAATAGATATATACGGTCTCTAAACAACATTATAATTTCTTACCATAACTATACATTAAATTTATGTATATATATATCATTATCATATATTAATATATTTATATATTTACTTAAATATAACACCTATTTATATTTAAATATTTGAATGTTGTTTTTAATAATATCATGTTATAATTTATTTAAAATTTAAATATTTTATTTCATAATTATTTTATATAATTTATAAAATAGGTATTTTCTTCAAATTTAAATTTTTATATCAATATATTAATATTATTAAATATTACGTTTTCACTTACGTATATAAGTTTTCGTAATATTTAATAAAATAATACAATAATTTCCACTTCAAAATATTATAAAATTATCATTTTATATTTTTAACTTTTAATTAATTAAATTAACAAATTTTCAATCTAATAGGAATATTTTATAAAACTTTATAAAATGAATATAATTTTCACGATTATTAAAAGAAAATAGATAAATTATGATGATGATGATAATGGTGGTAATTAACATCCACCGAGATCAAACATTGGTTTATCGGACCTACATAAACAAATTAGTTATTTTGATTTAAGATTTTATTCCTATGCTCAAAAAACTTGGAGAAAAACCTCTCAAGCTCATTATAATACATGTTCATATAATTCGAATACATAAATAAACAAAAAAAAAATTAATAATTTAAAATTTCCATAAACAAAAGAGAGTTACATTATATATTTAAAAAATACTATATAAATTTATATAATTTTTCTATCTCTTTTTATACTAAGTTACATATCCTGATTTTATTTTATATAAGTTATCATTCCTCTGGGTGGACTACCATTATAACCGCTCAAACGTAGTTTAAATCTCGGGATTTGAAGCTTTAATCTCATCGTATATAATACCATTTTCATGGTACTTGTCAATCAAACGGTCTATGTAACTCATTTTCATTGATCTTTAATTTTTAGTAATATATTTTTTAATATTTAATATATGTTATTTTATTTTAGATTTAAATATTTTCAATGAAAAAATTGATTTTATATAAAATATTAATATTTGGTAATTCTAATCAATTATCATAATGATGACACTTTTTCTTTTAGAGTTGGGTAAACTTGTTATAAAATCTATTGATATTTTTTCTCAATGCCGATTTTGAATAGATAAAGGTTGTAACAACCACGTGTTTTAATTGTCTCAAATTTATTTTGTTGCCAAACCAAACATTTTACCACAAATTTTTAAATATCATATTTAATTCCATCCCAAAAATATTCATTCTTGACCCTATGATAAGTTTCTAAAAATCCTGAGTGACCTCCTAAGGGAGAGGTGTGTAATTCCAAAAGAATCCTTTATTTGAGTTGGGAATGCTTACAAAGGTATAATTTATATTTGTACCATAATGAATCATTTTTCCAACTAAATGTATCAGATACACTAGGATTTTGCTGCAATATTTGAATGAGTGACCACACCTCTTCATCATTCTTCCATTCATCCCTTGCTTGGGCTATCTACTCAGGTTGGATAATAGATATGGCACAAATCAAAGCTTCCACATCCGCATACTTTCTTGGGAGTGCATCTACAACAAGATTTTTCTTCCCTTTATGTAGATTATTTCAAAGTAATAACCCAACATCTTTGTCACCCATTTTTTCTGCTCCATAAAAGATAATCTTTGTTCCAAAAATATTTAAGACTATCATGATTTGTTTTTACCTTGAAATGTCTTCCCATTAGGTAAGGTCGTCATTTCTTTAGGGCATGTAGTATTGCCAACATTTCGTTCTCATAAATAGGGTTGTGTAAATATTTTCATTTGATTGGATGACTTTCAAAAGAATTGGGTCATCCTTATTGCATTAAAACAACACCAATTCCATTTCCTGAGGCATCACATTCCATAATAAAAAAAATTGTGAAGTCTGGCATAGCTAAGACTGGCGCTTTGAACATTGCTTATTTAAGATGTTCAAAGGCCTTCATTTCTTCTGTAGTCTAAGAAAATGTATCTTTCTTCAGTAATGATGTTAGAGGTGTTGCGATTCTCTCATAATTATTAACTAACTTGCAATAATACCCTATCAACCCAAGAAATCCTAGAAAATGCTCTATGGTTGTGGGGATTTTTCTTTCTTTAATGGATTCAATTTTCTTAAGGTCTACCTTAACACCTTCATGAGATACAATATGACCCAAATATTCCACCTCTTGTACTCCAAAGAAACAAATGGAGGATTTTGCATATAAGTGTTTTATCCTCCAATAGTTTGAGGACCCTATCAACATTTTGAACATGATCTCTCCAAGACTTGTTGTAGATTATTATATCATCCAAGAATACTAACAAAAATTTCCTAAGGGTTTGAAAATGGAATTCATTAAACCCTTAAATGTGGAAGGTGTATTAGTAAGGCCAAAATGCATGACAAAAAATTCATAATGACCCTCATGAGTTTTGAATGTTGTTTTTGGAATTTCTTCAGTCTTCATTCTAATTTGATGATATCCTAAATAAAGATCGAGCTTGGTGAAGTAAGTTTATCCATGTAATTCATCCAACAATTCATCAATGTTAGGAATGAGAAGTTTATGTTTAATAGTGAGCTTGTTGAGCTCCCATATAATTTGGAAACATACGCCATGATCCATCCTTCTTGTGCACCAATACTACTAGAGTAGAGAAAGAACTTTGACTAGGTTGAATTATGCCAACCTCTAGCATTTCCACAACCATGTGTTCAACTTCACTCTTTTGGGCATAATGATATTTGTATGTATTGATGTTTGGAGGAACACATCCAAGAACAAAATTAATATCACGATCATGATCACAAATAGATGGGAGGCCTTTACAATTCATAAACACCATGGAACGATGGTCCAAGACATTTGGAGATGTGGAGAAATAGATAATTTTGTTGTTTGAACCACTAGTGAGCATAATTATGAAATTACACCCCGTTGTTCCTTCTTCAGAATATTTTTCATGCCATTAGAGTTGACTATCTTTCATGGTTTCCTTGTGATACCCCTTAATTCAACTTCCTTTCCTTCCCAAAAAAAAAATAAAAAAATGTTCTTGAAAATTGAAAGATATCATCCCCAAAGATTGTAATCATTGAACCCCTAGTACAACATCAACACCACCCATCTGATGGAAAGAATTGGACTATTCAATACATATTCCACCATGGTTAGCTTGATATTATGGCACTTACTAGATAAACTTATAGTTCCTCCATTTGCAACCATCACTTGAAATTCTGGTGCTGGATATAGAAAGGAATTCAATTCCTTGGCTATCTTCCAATGGATAATATTATGGGTACTACCCTAATCGATCAACCCTATTAAATTTTTCTTCTTGATATATCCTTCTATATTGAGATTTTTCGCAGTGGTAATTCCTACCAACACATTACAAGATATGGTCGAATTCATTTATTGTTTCTCTAGAGTTCATTCCTGGTGTATATCCTTCTCTTTTAATGTTTCTTGTTCATTTTCTTCCTCCTTTTCAGAATCTATGTAGAATCATTTCTTCTCAGTACAATTATGACCTTTAGTATATTTTCTATCACAACTGTAACAAAGCCCTTTCGCTACTTTTTCATCCAATTATTGTGGTGTCAACTTTGTAGGTTGTGCAGGACTAGGAGCAAAAATACTTCAATATTTATAGTTATGAGTGGTAGACTTCCTTGTTTCCATAATTTTTCTTTCAAATTTTCTTTCCACCCTAAATACCTTCTCAAATGAATCAGGTTCCGAAAGGTGAACTTCACGTTGGATGTTTTATTTTAAATTCCCTATGAATACATCAGTCCTATGGTCCTCTAGAATATTGGTTACCCTGATATTCAATTTTTTGAAGTCTTCAATGTTCTTCGCCATTGAACCGTTTTGTTTGAGATTTATCAATTGGCTAAAGAATGTGTTTCTCTTTGTATCCTCATAATGTGCTATCATTTCCTCTATAAAAATTGACCAGGTGATAAGTGGTTTATGAGAAAAAAAATCCATCCATACCATACAAAATAACGGGGTTGTAAAAATGAAGATGCAATACATACCTTTTGTGAGGATTGCACATTCTGTAGATCAAAATATTCCTCTATGTAGAGTATCCATGTTACCATATCCTTTCCGTCAAAATTCCTCATATTTATATTTTGAATGTGGTGGTTCTTATACCCCACATCGGATTCTTTGAAATCATAATTCATATTCTTTTTGTCCTCATCATGATTTTCATGGATTACCTTGTCACCATCGAGAAGCCTTTCTTGTAACAACTTTGTCAACCCTTCCAACTTGACATTCATCACATCCATGTCAATTTTAAAAACCTCCATGTTGGCTTTTTTGCCATCCATGTCACATTTTATTTCATCCATGTCCCATTTTAGTTCATATTTTTTGCTGTTTGTTAGAGCGAATGTTTTTGCACTTTCTCCCATAACTTTGATATATCACGCTACAATTATTCCTCTTCATGTGTCATAGTAGAGATTTCTTAGGGCTTAATGGGTGTAGAATTTTTTTGGGGGGGAGGATTTTAGAACCCAAGAATAATATATATGCTTCAATGTTCCCCTCAAATCACTTCAAACAATTTTTTCAAACAAAGGTTATGCACTTTTAAAAAAACATACACACTTTTTTCTTGCATTTAGGAGCTTGATCTTTAACTACTTGTAACTCTATATTTTCAGATATCCAAGGTCTAAAATTTGTTCTTGTGGTATCCCTGTGAGTGTTATTTCCACCTCCACAAGTCATAACAAAATTGGATTCTTCAGGATAATGTTATGTCAAATCTCCCACCAGGGCCTGATTATGGATTGGTTTAGTAGAGCAAATTTGTATGTGATACCATGTGTCATTGCTTGAGCCTTTGGCCTTGAAATATATATACAAGAAACTACAGTCCATTTTATTTATATCACACTTTACAAAATTATATTCAGATGATTGATGAGAATGTTATAATGATTTTCCCTCAGTCACTTGTTTGAGACTGAATTCTGGAGCATGAGAAAACCCTAACTTCTTCGGATCATATCTCAGAAGATATAGCAAACCAAGATTTTAAATTATGACACAATGTTCACCAAGGGGCTCCATGTGGTCATAATTACATCTTTTGAAGCTTTGTATAAAAAAATGTTATAGTGAAAATTCCACGATGTCCTGTTAGAACTAGTGAAACCCTAGAATCCAAAGCTATGAAACCAAATGCTATGCAACCAACTCACGAAACAGAAGAACAGTTATGTCAATGACCTTAAAATTATCCTCTTTGAGGGGGAATCCTCCTTTACATTAAATAAATTAAAAATTCTTGGATGATACAAATGACAATACCTCCTTTGTATATATCACTAGTACAAGATGAATAATTAGTTACAAAAAAAACAACTAAAATTTGCATTTAAATGACAATTTTCTAGTCGGTGATCAATAGTAGCTAATTTATAATATCTTATAATGCAACCAACTTTTAGTCATTTTTAGTTTAGTTATTAACTCGTTTCCTCAATTTTACCATTTGGTAATATTATATTTACTCATAAATTTGGTGATTATTTTTTCCTTGGTTTAGTGATTAACTGTCACAATTAATGATCAAATATACAAGAAAATATATTACTATATGAATCCTCGATAAAACCAATTAATGACCAAATAAATATGACCAAAACATTGGTAGTGTTATAAGATGCTATAAGATGAATAGTCATATATATGCAAAATTTAGTCATCCTTTGAAAACAATTAATGACCAAATTTTACTCATGTTATAAGATACTATAAATTAGCTACTAATAGTCGTATATATGCAAAATTTAGTCATCATTTTAATAATAAAAAATTATCATTTGCAGTAGTCATTTTTATTTTTTTGGTATTTTCACATTCATTATATAAACAACAGATTTAGTATTTTCTATTTATTTCATTTAATTTCATTCATAATGATTATAAACGACTAATTTAGTCATATATTCATTTTATTCGTGTTCATCATTAATTAATATAAACTACTAATTTAGTAGTTTTAGATTGATTTTATGTGTTCATTATTAATCAACATAAATTAATTAATATGATTTTGCGACTAAATTTAAAAAAAAATGTATACAATGTGCATGTTTATCTAATATGATAACGCAGAGTTACATATGTTAATCAAGACTAAATAATATCAAGTGAAAATAAAAATAATTTCAACCATATAAATTTTATTATATAAAATATGAAGTATTACAATATGAGTTTCCAAGTTAATATCGGTTGGACTACCATTTACACATGAAATATTGTTTCATCATTTCAAATATTATCACTGTGCTTCCAAAGCATTGCAAGTGAATTCACCAACTCTGAAGGCCTGACCATTAGTCTATATTAGTGTTTCTTATGCAAGATATTGGCTGTAAGGGTATCACTTGATAGATTCTCTTCTCTCTCTCATTTTGCTTTTGTCACTTGAGTGTTATTGTTTTCTTATTTCTTCAATTGCTGCTTCTTACCATCAATATTGAGCTCCTCTCCTGAAAGTGAAAGAAGATACAATGCAGAGTATAAGACACGAAAAGCGATGAATAATTGAATATAAAATAAAGTAGACTATAAAATATTTATACAACATATACCTCAACATTCGATAGTGGCTAAGATGCAGCTAGATGACCTGTATAAACATAGAAAATAAAACATCACCCTAGAAAATAACACCTTAGGAACTTAGTATTCAAGCTTCAACAAAACGTTAGGTACAATCATACCAGCTAAGTTACATGTTAAAAATACCAGGCAATATATAACTTGTGAAAACAAATGGAAAAAAAAGATGAGTGTAGAAAATATTCTTATTGATTGTTCTAAAAGAGTAATCTTCCTTAAATTTGGATATTCTTTTACCCACAGTAAAAGTTCCTTGATAGTAGGACCTATATTTTGAGGATCATGAGATTGATCGAACACCATATTAGATTATGGAGACAAAATGATTCAACTTTCCAATATGAGTACCTCACTTGGTTGAATGAAGGTGCTAGATGTGATTAGTGTCTAAACCTTAGGGAAGCATAACATGAAGGCCTAAGAAAATATATCACCACTTTTCCACTGAAATAAAAAATTTCAATCCCACAATGGCCTCTAGGAGTACATTTCGTTGGATTGATATCACACTCTAAGAGATGATTGTCTAATACAATGAGAAGTGTACATATATTATCACAATTCCCCTCATAGTTAGACCCTAGAGTTTTGTCCTATAATATTAATCAAATTATACTACTTAATTATAAATTATGACTATCATATAATTATTAGTTTGAATAATTAGTTTGAAATTTCATTTTTAGTGTTTTTGTATACATAAAAATATTTGGCATAAAAAAGGTAATTTAGTGACTAGTTAATTTCGAGTGAATCTAAATACACAAGAAATTATGGTGCCTCGTTGTTTCTCTAGTGGTTATCCGTTCATTGTACCAATTTCTCCCACTTCCTCTACTCCTTTTAGTGAATTCCTCTTTGATGACGTCCAATGCCAATGCAATGTACATTTATCTTGGATGTTTTTCTGAGCCAAAGGTGTTATCTGGGAATAGTGTCCACTTGAATGCTGCTATTCCCACTAAGATGGGTGGCTATCTTAGAAACAAACAATCAAAGTCTACTATTGTTTCCTTTTATGAAAATAGATGAGGGGAGAACCAAGAGGGCCAACTTGAGTCTTGTGCTTGATTTCCTCTCCTTCTTGATATAGTTTCGCCACTTCTTCTTTGTCTGCCCAGCGTCAAAAGAACCTGTGGAATCACAACAACATACTACTATGCAAGAAACAATGATCTAAATTCATAAATAATATAGGATCAGATGTGTATTAACCATATACATGCATATATAAACAGGTACACAAGAATATGGAAGGAAACAAGAATAGCTTTATTCAGATGAAAAGTAGCAAGAAGATTACAACCATGTGCTCTGACCTAGCATCATCCTCCAGTTAAGAAGCCCTTCTTCACCCCAAGCAAAGATAGATCACCCAATACTATGAATGTACACCAGAAAACCAACAACACTTCTCTATAAGATACAAAATTCCAGCCCTTGGATCTCTGTGATGAGGGATCCATATATAGATGATTACAGAGAGGTGACTCATCTTCTGGGATCTTGATTAGTGTCTTCTCTCTGATAGTTATTGCTTCCACTTGGAGAATGATGATCTCTTACTCATCCCTAGTCAAAAATGGAGAGGCAAGTGTCAGAGGGGAAGCTTCTGGAAGATTCCATGTTCTTCCACCTCGCATTTTTGTCCCTGCCATTTGTTCGTTCCCGACCATCACACCCTATAGAGGAGAAAATCAGTATGCATCGCACCTTGTACACTGGGAAGGTGATATGCATCGCACCCCCTACATTGAGCTTTCAATATGGTCCAACTTTGACCATTTATGAGCAGTTTTCAGTGCAGAACTTCTGGGAGATGATGTAATTAGTTGACCTTGTTCCTTTAGGAAGTGAAGCAACACTTTTAGGGACTTAGGAGCCCTCAGTTTATGGACATTTATGATTGGGGTTGAAGTGCCCAAAAATGTCTATAACAATTTCCCCCTAAAGCATGAGGTCGTTAATCTTTCTGATGTTGGGTGAAATGCTTTACTATGAGGATTTGAAGTTTTTCTGAGCTGGGAAGCAACCTGTAATTAGATACAATACAATACATTATTTTGACAACATTTTTTCATGATCTAGCTAAGGCGGGAATTCCCATGCTCAGCTTTATAAATTCATTTCCATGTACATAGGACAAACAATCGTTTGTGTGACAGACTGATGATATGGACACATAATCCTTCGATTTGGATGATCATCTGTTCGGAAATGATGTACACTTGATGTCTTTATATTCCTAAATATATCGTATCTCAGATGGATGAAACTAGATCCGGGGTCTTCAAAACTCATCCAATCTTCACTCAGAGTACAAGTCGATCCATGTGAAAAATGTTCTGGAGTCGAACATGGAAAGGCATCGCCTGATTACCAGCCAATGATGTAAGCTATTAACAGGCAATGACAATGACACTCAAGGTACTACAGTACAATTCACGTGGTGTGAAAAGGACTTGGCATTGAACACCATGAAAAATCTCTCGGTCGAAGGCCATTGATGTAAACCTGTCGCCGAAAGTGAGAAACTTGCCATTGAGGCATGCAAGCTTCAAAGTACTAAAAGGGTTGTTCCTAAGTCAACTTCTTGGATAATGAGCTGATGTCGACAAGAAGTGACCCGTCGTAGGAGGGCCTTAAGGAATCCGACATCAACGACATGGAACGAAGCAAATGATTTTGGAGCTGAGAACAAACTGACGATACAGGGTTCAGGGTGGCAGTCATGAAGGAATGAAGCATGAATGTATTGCAGTGGGTGAGACACAGGTGAATTTTCTAAATGACTTCTCTTGAACATATCAGCGACACTGACAATGGATCGGTAGCGTTAACCCCAAAGATGGATGGTGTGACGGACCAATGGTGATGACCAGTGAACGGAACAACCCACCCCGGCATGGATGTGGAAGGAAAGTGTCATGTTCAAGAGCAACTTGCTACCAATAAAGTCTCTTCAAGTTTTCTTCCCAATTTTCCCCAGTCATTGCTGACTAGTACCTCTTTATTTTTGTCAAGCTTGAGGAGGATAACATATGCTTGTTCTATAATCCACCCTTCGGGTGAACCTGTCGCTATGTTTTAGCGAGCCTAGCGACAGTGAAACTCATTCTCGTCCACTTGGATGAGTTTGTTGCTATTCAGTTTTAACGAGTTTAACGACAAAGATAACTCGGTCTCTTTCAATTTTAGAGAGTCTGAAAGAAACGGAAAGGAGACTCCAAAGATTATTTTTCGTTGTATAATCCCTTATGTTCGAAAAAGCGTAAAATAATGCAAAAGGGATGAATTTTTGATAGTTTTAACGAGCCGAACAAGACGAGCGCTCGATATTTTTGTGTAATAATCCCTTAGGTCGAAAAAGATTAAAATCTAGAGGAGTGATAGCACTTCTGGTGCCTTTAACGAGCCGGAGAGGCCAATCGCTCACCAATCTTTTCATATTTTACGAGTCAGGTGAAAATATCTTAAAGAATACTCGTTTTCGAGGAACAAGTGATGGCTTCGGGTAGCAGCTCATTCCAGCTAAGATTTGGAATTTTCCAATCATGGTAGTGTTACAAGGATGGCTAACAGAATCACTCTTCGCAGATGTTCCTCGAAGCGGTAAACAATCATATCGGGGTGAATGATCGGCTAAAAATAGAGTGGAGGTGATGGCAAGAACACGACCAAGGCTCAAAAGCTGGCGATAAGGCAGTCACAATGGTTATTTACCGGTTCATTTTTTAACGAGCTTAAACTTCGGGGGAAACATTTGCTCATGACTTGTGTTTATTTTTTAATGAGATTGAACTATGCGCTAAAACTGCTCGTCGAGAGTTTATTTTTTAATGAGCTTGAACTCTGTGACAACATTGCTCGCCAGTCGTATGATAAGAATGTCTCATTCAAGATGCTATTTTGAAGTGGCTTACATCTCTCAAGCTTTGCCACGGATCCTTTCCTTATGCAAGTTAGGAAACGACTAGCCTTACGGGTTTAAAGGGTTAGAGGTCCTACAAATTTAAAAAATAAATAGCCGCTCTTTGCTTTCACGTGGAAAGGTTTGCATGCCCTCAGGTATAGGGAAAAATTCCCAAGTTACCATGAAAGTTCCGTCCACGTAGCAGATAGAAAGCTCCCTTGGCGATGCCTACGAAGACAGGCAAAGGGGAGTGGCGTAGAGATACTCCACTCACATAACTTTAACAAAGGTATCTTATTCTAGCATAATCCCATCTTCCTGTAAGGATGGGTTCGTCAGACTAGTCATATATCCTCTATGGAAATTTACCCTATACCTAAGGTTTTCTTGCCGAAACAGACCAGGGTGCATGCCCCCTCGGTTTCAGTCACATCCTCCTAAATCACTCGCGTTCATCAGGTGGACGGACTGGAGACCGATGAGACATTTCTTGCATGAAAAGACCATTTAGGGATGGCATTTGACTATTTGTGATGTGTGAACCGGGGAATGACATTTGGTCTATGAGCTTGACCATTCTGCCTTCGTGCAGAAAACACATTACTCTAAAGTGTGAGGAGACGATGGCTCCCATGCAATAAATATAGTTGTGTCCAAGGAGTAGATTATAATCTAAAGGTCCTTGAACTACCATAACGTTCATGTGAACAGTTTCCCTTCTCAAAGTAATGGGCACATTTGGAAGGATCCCTAAAGGTCAACTAGTTCCCTTGTCGAAGCCTGTTAGGTTTCTCATTTTAGGAAAAAGTGATGGCGAACCAAGCGATTTCCAAGCAGTTGAGGAAAGGATCCTGACAGAAGCCCCTTCATCGATGATGCTACCAACCATGACCATTCTGTAAGCTTGTACAATGATTCTGAATGGTACACTGGTTGGTAAATGGGGCCTGCCTAGTAGATTCCAGTCGAAGGAAATGACTAGGTTGCTTTGTGGTGGGACCGAATAGACGGCCGGATATGACTCTGATGAACTTCCTTCTTGCAATAAAGGAATGGGAGGACTGCCCCCAAGCTCATCAGAGTCTGTGTTGATGAAAATAATTTGAACGTTGTCGTTCTCTTTCTCTTGAGTGATGATACCATTCGAATATGAACACTCTAAAGGCAAGACCGGGTCAACTGCCGTATCGACCCTTTGACTTTCGTCAGTATGGATTCAGACGGTTCATTTTCAATGATAGACATTTCGGCCGACCACAATGACGAGCCAACCAGATTTTCAACCTATGGAGGACTTGGAAAGAGTTTTTTATATCCAGGAGGAAGTCGTAGCGGTGAAACTGGACGATCATCCAAAACTCTTTTAGCCTCGTCAAGGAAGGGACAATGGTGGATGGCATGAATGCCTTCACACAACTTACAAGGAATTTTAGGATTCCTTCTTTGTCCATGTGCTTCACTTTCACTGGTAGATGGTGAGCATTCAACATTATCGGCAGAGGTTGATGCTACCGGATTGTGCAAACAAGGAGACCAATCCCTTAATATCCAAGGGATGCAGGGACAATCTCAGTGATAGTGGTCCCCATTGCAAATGACACAAGGAGATTTAGGTTTTGAATGTGCGGTGTGAGAATTTTCGCTAGACAATACTTGGTTGTTCCCCTTCGATTTTGGTTCCTTTTTCTTCTTTTCCTTTTTCTCTTTTTGCTTCTTCTTCTCAGTTACTTGATTTTTAGCTTTATCGGCTTTATCAAGTGAAGAGGAAGGAGGAGAGGGAGAATCAGATGAAGTAGAAGGTTGGGAGACAACTCTAGTTTCGTCTAGTTGTTGATTAGACTATTCAGGAATTAGGGGATTCTGAATGACAGAGGTAGAGAAGAGCCAGATAGGAAAACCAATTGTCAATCCTGGAAGTGACAAAAAGTGGCCATATGGGGTGTACCAACATCTCCCCAAGAGGAGAAGGGACTAAGATTTCCTTCACAAGGAAATCTTGGTTGGTAGACTCCATTTTCTCAACGGGGGGAATTTGTGACGTTATTCTGATTAAAATAATTTTTTAGACGCTTTGACACAACTTATTTTTTCAATTTTAAAGAGTCGAGAAAAAACAAAAGATGACTCTAGTCGCCTTCGATTTTTACTGAGTCCGAAGTGACAAGTGCTCAGAGGACCTTTTACTTTAAGGAGTCTGAAAAGGAGCAAAATGGACTTCTCTGGAGATCTAGGGAGAGATGATTACCAAACCAATCGCAAAACTGTAGAATACTTTTTACGATACGACAGTCAATCTTCCCAAATGTTGTGTGGAGTGCATTGCGATCAATAGGGCGGTAGACACAGCTTCCTAAGGGTAAAGGATGCAGCCTATTGTGGTCTCCCAATATATACTCGACGGTATGTGGGAGCACAAGTCCGTACTAGCACTTGCCGTCTTAGAGTGGAGGAATCACCCAACCAACACTGAAAGCAACAGTTACCAGGTTTTACGACACCGGAATATGTCTCTAGCCTAGACCTCTAGATGTTGTGCGTTAAGTTCCAAAAGTGTTGTTAGATTCATTGAATTTATTTTAAGTTGACCTTTCTTAACAGTTTTCCTTTCAGGTTCACCACGTGATGTATATATAATTCCTAAAATGCAGTCTAAGATGATAAATGAATGTTTGATCTTCTTTCAGCAATGAAAATCCTGGCTACTAAAGGGAAGAAAGTCAAGAATCGTTTCTTCACAGAGCACAGAGCACACGCTAAATGCACAGTCCTAAATTAAGCCAAGCAATGAAACTTCAAATGCACATGCATGTATTTGTTTTCAACCTTCTTAATGTGTGAATGCCGTTAAGAAAACTATGTGCAAAACTGAATTACTTTTAAAGCGACAGTACTCAACAAAATTCTTTTTTCAAAACGAAGTGAAAGCAACAGGGACACTTTGCGATTTTGAAATGGAAATTGCTTTTTGACACTTTAAAACTACTAATTCAAATCCTATGCAACAATAACTATATAATCAACTATCTAGAACAAAGGTATTGTTTTCTAAAACTGAAAACAATAGCTACGACACTTTCAGATCTAAAGACGACAGTTCGACTATGTTACTTTTTGCAAAAGAGAACTAAAAACAACGCACAATACATAAAAACATTTATAGTTCTTTGCACTAAGGAGGCAAAATAATGCAAGAGAAGGGGGTTTTCAAAGAAGTACACTGACTACAGACAACAAAACTCTTGAATAAGACTGAAAACAGTGAGAAAAATCCACAGTCAGAGGGTAAATTTAGCCCTCCCTGACCATCGCACCTGTTACACAGTGAACTCAGTATGCAACGCCCCTACTGCACTCGGGAAGTGTGATGCATACAGACTGCCTTGAAGGCAGGGTGTGATGGTAGCAGTGTGAGACTTTGAATGGGATTTCACTCACAGTTTGCAATCTGGTTCAGGTGTTTAGGCTGAATAAGTAAACATCAGTGTATGTAAAACACAGGGGTGATCTAAGAGGTTACTAGAGCCACCACTTAGGAAAATTAGATTGCTTGCAGATCTATTGTTTAATTCATAAACAAAACACAGAGATAGACTAAAGCAGCATTGATCTACTTTGCATTTGTATGACAAATGCAGTTCAAAAGCTAGCTGGCTTGACTTCAGCTCCGTCTGTAAGTTTATAAAATAAATAAGGATAGATAGGCTAATAAGTAATCTAGTCGCTCCCTAGCGAAGGCACCATTTTGTTATCTGTGAATGGTGTCCACTCGGATGATGTTATTCCCACTAAGATGGGTGGCTACCTTAGAAACAAACAATCAAAGTCTACTATTGTTTCCTTTTATGAAAATAGATGAGAGGAGAACCAAGAAAGCCAACCTGAGTCTTGCGCTTGATTTCCTCTCCTTCGTGATAGAGTTTCGCCACTTCTTCTTTGTCTTCCCAGCTTTAAAAGAACTTGTGGAATCACAGCAACATACTACTATGTAAGAAACAAGGATCTAAATTCATAAATAATACAGGATCAGTTGTGTATTAACCATATACATGCATATATAAACAAGTACACAAGAATATGGAAGGAAACAAGAATAGCTTTATTCAGATGAAATGTAGCAAGAATATTACAACCATGTGCTCTGACCCAACATCATCCTCCAGCTAAGAACCCCTTCTTCACCCAAAGCAAAGCTAGATCACCCAATACTATGAATGTACAACAGAAAACCAACAGCACTTCTCTATAAGATACAAAATTCCAGCCTCTGGATCTCTGTGATGAGGGATCCATATATAGATGATTACAGAGAGGTGAGTCATCTTCTGGGATCTTGATTAGTGTCCTTTCTATGATAGTTCTTGCTTCCACTTGGAGAATGATGATCTCTTACTCATCCTTGGTCGAAAATGGAGAGGCTAGTGTTAGAGGGTAAGTTTCTGGAAGATTCCATGATCTTCCACCTCGCATTTTTGTCCTTGCCATTTGTCCATTCCCGACCTCGCACCCTAGAGAGGAGAAAATCAGTATGCATCACACCTTGTACACTGGGAAGGTAATATGCATCCACCCCATGCATTGAGCTTTTAGTATGGTCCAACTTCGACCATTTATGAGCATTTTTTAGTGGAGAACTTATGGGAGATGATGTAATCAGTTGACCTTGTTCCTTTAGGCAGTGTGTTGGCATTATGATACATATGTTGTATTTGATGGCAACCCACTCATCTCAGATGATAAATTATAGTGCAGCAATGTTCACGGAATTTTATGCAGAGAAACGTTTATTCCATGTGGAGAAAAGTTCACAGAATTTTATGCTGAGAAATGTTTATTTCATGTGGAGACAAGTTCATGGAATTTTATGCAGAGAAAAGTTTATTTCATGTAGAGAAAAGTTCACGGAATTTTATGCATAAAAAGGTTTATTTCATGTGGAGAAAAGTTCACGGAATTTTATGCACAGAAAAGTTTATTTCACGTAGAGAAAAGTTCATGGAATTTTATGCAGAGAAAAGTTTATTTCATGTGGAGAAAAGTTCACGGAATTTTATGCAGAGAAAAGTTTATTTCATGTGGAGAAATTTTCATGCACTTTCATGGTTGGTTCATGGTATTAGTCCAACAGTTTTTGATCCTATGGTTTTAGTCTGTGATATTGCATCCAAAAGTGTTGATCTCACGCACTTTCATGGTTGGTTCATGGTATTAGTCCGACAGTTTTTGATCCTATGGTTTTGGTCCGTGGTATTGCATCCAAAAGTGTTGATCCCAAGTATTAGGTTCATGGTATTGTGTTATTATGGTTTTGGACCATGGTATTGTGAAATGCTTAAGACTATAAAAGAGGAAGGAGATAATTTGGCAAAGCATCATCTGAATTGTTATTGAATATCTGATAAAGTGCTAGATCTAGAATATTGTGATTCAGTTATGGTGCAGATCTGGATCTGAATAAAGAAGGAACCTGAGGGCAAGGAGAAGGATAAGTTCTATTGATGGGTCATAATATTTAATCTTGAATGCTAGTATCTTTTGTTCTGGGTTCAGATTTGGTGTGTGGTTACTGTTACTGTGATTTGGATACAACTGTCAGAGAATTGTCTACTTGATTCAGCGCTAATTGGTGAAAAGGAGATTGTTTGATGCAGAAATTCTTGATGATAGATTGATGTTCATGGATCCAGTCTGAAAATTTATGAAACGTGGGCCCTGGAAGAAACAGAAGGTTGTAGCCTTCTGTAGGCCAGCACCTACGTACTAGTATTTTGGCTAGTGTAAGAGCTAAGGGGGTTGTAGCTCCTTTCCAGGAGAAGCTAGAAAACGAGAGAGGGTTGTAGCTCTCTGCAGGTTGCAGCCTATGTACTGGTAAAGGACTGCACCAGTACAATTGTAAAAAGAAGTTTCTAATTAAAGATAAGATAGAGACGAATTGCAGCAAGTGGTTTTCACCCACATTGGGTTTCCACCTTATATCTTGTGTTCTTGTGTGTGATTGTCTTCTGCTCTATTTTACTGTTTCTGGTTATTGGTTATTTGATTCTGATACACAGATTAACAATCA
>APFE030807501.1:0-12547 GCA_000404065.3 Pinus taeda
ACACGGAAGGATTGTTGCTTCATAGAAAATATCTTTCCCAATGAAGTCTTATGTTGCTAAGAATCTTTCTAGCCTAGAGGCTATATGTCTACTTCCTCCTCTTCGATTGTTCCACGTATATTTTCCATTTATGGTTTGGATATCTATCAATTTTAGTTCTTCTTGAAGATCCCTAAACCTCTCTATCTCTATCTCTTCTCTTTTCAAACCTCCTTTTTCTCCTCCATTGATGTTCTCAAATTGAAGTCCCCTGCCATTAGCCAAAGTTTCTCCTCATGGATTTTTCTTAATTGTTGTATTTGAAGGAGGAAGTTTCCTCTTTCTGCTGGAATATGAGGAGCATATACTATAGAGGCTAAAAACCATTCTCTGTTTCCAATTAGTCGAAATCGCCCCGTGAGGATTCTTTTCATGCCTATCCAGTAATGTACTGTAATCTCTGCAGGGTTCCATAGTATTGTTGTGCCTCCCGAACTTCCTTTCACATCTATAGTCATGCATTCGTACTTCAGTTTTATTTTATTTAGGATTCCCTCCATCCTCCCTCCTGTGATTTTTGTTTCTTGTATCAGCATGAGTTGAGGTTTCTCTTTTCTTAGCATATTTGCTAAGTGTCTTTGTTTGCCTTTACTATTAAGGCCTCTTATATTCTAGGATGTGATTATCATTGGGTTGCTTGGTTAACTTGGTGGAATACCACTGATAGCGATACTACTCTCCCTGTATTTACTAACATTTCTCCCATACTCTGTATAGATTCTTGTAGGTTTCTTCAACCTCTTTCTTTCCACCTTTCATTTTGTTAGGGTAGTCTTGGGTGTTGTTCTGTTGGAGGCCTAGTTGTTCTACCATCTCCACCTTCCCCTGCCCCTGTTTCGCTTGATACTGCTGGAATGTTTCTCTGTATAGTATTTTTTGGTCTTTTGGAATGAATCATTCATCTAGATGCGTCCATTCATTCAGTAGTTTCCTCAGCAAATCTTCTTCCATGCTTAGTTCTTCTCACCTACTTGTATCTATTTGCATTGTAGTGTTATCCATCTTCTCCCTGTCTTCCTTTTCCTCCTTCTCTGTCAGCTTGCTTTGGGCTTTCCTCTTAGGTTTAAGTTTACCTTGGCTTGAGCTGCTTTCTTTTCCTTTTCCCCCTGATAGTCCATTGTTTGGGCCTTGTTGTTATCTTCTTCTTCTTCTTGTAGTACTTCAAAGTTGTTTGTTTTGCTGGGATGGGCTTGTTGTTCTTTTTCCCCCTACTGGTATTCTCTCTTGCTTGTCTTCTTTTGTTTTTTACTTCTTGAAACCCTTCCTTGTCTTCTTGGTTTTTACTCTATTGTTTATGCTTGTACTCTTCTTCTTCTATATTTAGCGAGCACTCCTTAAATAGGTGGCCATACTCATGACATCTTCTACATCTGAATGGAATATGTTCATAGTCTAGGGTTTGCTGCTAGACCTCTTCATGATATTCTAGTTCTACTGTGTCTGGAATGGGGTCAGCTATATTCATGTAAACACATATTCTATCATATGAGGTGTATCTTCTTTTTTTTGTCATTTCTGCTATTTTGAAAAATTTTCTTATCGTGTTTCCTATGCCCTTTAGAATCTTTGGGTCTCAAAATTCCATTGGGAGGCCAAATAGCCTAACCCACAGCGGGGCTCCCAAATTTTTTTCCTTGTCTGGGTCATAGCATTCTTCCCAGTATCTCATAAACAATTCAACATTATAATGAAAGTAAGGACCATTTTCAAATACTTTTTCTTTGTCTTGTAGGTTCGAGAATATTACTGTGAAGAAGCCTCTTGCTCCTAGCTTTAGCTTGATATGGCCTCGGGGTTGCCATTTTTGTTGGATCCATTTGGTGATGTCCTTTTCTATCAGTCACACTCCAATAAACTTGCATATAAGCGCATGGTCTTTCATATAACTTCTGTATTGCTCCAGTTTGTTCATCGGTATGATGAATCTTAGTTTCTCCGTCGCACATGGTAAACATTTACCTCTGCTGCCGGCCTGCCATCTTGCTCCGAGGACTGGTGTTGGCTTTCTTGTTTCTCCCGCTTGCTTTTGGTTACTGGTATTCTGGCATTCCCCTGCCGCCACATCTCGATAGGAAGGGATCTCTCCCCCCCTCTTCTCCTTTGTCATTCTCCTCTCATTCTTAGTGTCTGGGTCTGCTGCTTTCAACAATCTGTAGTTTTTTGGGCAAAGTGCCGTCTAACTCATTGTTGCCTAACCATTAAGGTTGCAAAGCGTTTAACAAAGTGAAAGATATAATAACACATTCTATTAAGTTAATGTAATTTAATTATTATCTTTTAGTCTTTTTAGTATATTTTAAATTAATTTGTCTTTAAAATTTTAATAGAGATTTATTCGAGTTATAAAATTAATTTTTTTTAAAATTTAAAACAACATCAATCTATTTATATATTTTAAATACTTTAAATAATAAAAATAACAATTTCACTAAAAAAAATATATATTCTTAAAAAAACCATCTCATGATTAAATTAAACCATTATCTCTTATTAAAAAAAAATTACTCATGTGTTTTCCCGCTTTCAAAATTGCATTCTTTCTCCAATGGAACGTGCACATTTGAAACAAGAGACCGTCCAGACGTCACCTTTTTTCTTTGGAAAGGACCGAATGGAACTTTGATAGATGTTAACAGGGACACATAACCTTTTTAAGAATTTGATGAATGTTTTTTCGCCGTGGATTTGGTAAGGGAATGGTTGTGGGGTAATATTTATTGATTTTAGATAAAAATAAAATATAGATTTTTAAGGTATTGTATTTATTTATGTATTTAAAAATATATTTTTAAAAATGAAAAGTTATATATGTATGTATAGAACTAATATAGATTAGTTTTGAAAAAGATTAAATTTTTTGAGGTGTATATTTTATTGAAGTTATTCATTTTAAAAGAAGTTTTCTGGGTTACTTTTAGCTTTGTGGACATTAAATTTTTCTTCTTTTCTTTCACATGTGTCGTATTTAGGGTTGCTTTTGCACAACTCGTGCAAGTCCTACAATAACTAGTGACCATGTAAGCTAACGGTAGTTAAGAAGTCTTGATGTTAATCATGGTCATTTCTAAACAAAAAATATATCCAAGAATGTCTCACGTGAGACTTTATCATAATTAGTTAAAGAAATTTGGTGTGGGAGTTATCTTAAAAATCACCAAAGCTGAAATTTCGATACGAACTTTACCAACAATTTTGATATTTTTTGTGATATAAAAAATTAGTCAGATTGTGATCTAGCTGTAATTTGGTTGAAAAAAATCAAAATTAAGTCCATTTAATTTTTCAATTAAACAATTTATATCATTCTACCTAAAAAAATCCCTTAAACACCTAAACTAAATCTTTAAAAATACATAATTTAATGTAAATTTTATCATATTATTTATTAATATGCTAGCATCAAGAATAATGTCAAACACCATGCCGACATGCTGAAAATGACTTGTTTAAATCAAATTTAATTTAAGATGTCTATTCCTCACTACATCATAAGTATCATGGATTCTAAACATAAAGCTCCATAACCACATCCTAAAAATGAATATATTTAGTTTTTATTTATATATATAAAGTTAATTGCTGACATTTTTACCTATCAGTAATCAATTAATATAAACACCTTGTAGCTTTCCAATTCCAAATGAAGGTACTTTGTTATATATTTTAATGAAATAACGAAATATTTTGCTGTTATAGTTTTTATGACTTGGACAGTGATACTTACATAAAGTGGCTATTTTATATTTTATTTCAATGTCATATATAATATGCTTTTATTTCTTATTAATTAAAATGTAATATAATTGTAAAAATAATGGTTATCAAGTTTCAATATATAAAAATTTAACTGTGATTTTTTAAAATAATGCTTAATAAAAGGGAATTAATTATTAAGAAACGTTTAAATAACGTAAAAAGTAACTATATTAATTAAAAAAACTAAACATATTATACAAATATTTTTTTAATGGAAATATTTAGTTTAAATAAAAGTGAGTTATTTAATTCAGTTGATAATTTTTCCATCACTTAAATGTCAACATTGTTAATGATTTTGTTATTTTTCTTTGCTTTATTTAATAATGAGTGAGTAAACATTTTCTCTTTTTAAAATTGAAAAAATAACTAAACAATCCTTACTCTTGATTTGAAGGAGCACTTGTTAAGTATATGAAGTGCATTTATAGTTTGGAAAAATTTCACATTATTGAATTGTTTATTCTACGTTTATGCTACATATATTTGTTCTGTATCCGGAATGGAGAAATTATAAATCTCAATTTCATATTAACAAAGTATAAATATAAAGGAGAGAAATTTAATATATATAGAAAAGAATGGTTAAGAGTATGTGTTTCTTTGGTAAAATGTTATAGGTTCAAATTCAAAAAGGATAAATATTATCTTTTTACATTTTAAATGATAAATTCATATAACAATTTTAAGTATCTAATTTATCATAATCTTAAAAATTAAATTAATTTTATTATTTTATTATTATTATTATCAAAATATTGAAATATATAACAAACTACTTTATTCTAAATTTGAAATTAATTAAATACATTTATCTCTTCTTTATCGTGGAATTCTTAATTGTAAATAAGGTTTAGTTATAATATTATAAGGCATTATATAGCTTACCAAATACTAATGGCCAAATAAACTAATATTCATATTGCAACTTGTTATCATATAATTTTTTTAATGATTAATTTAATTAAAAAGATAAAAAAAAGAAAAATCGAATAATAAAAATAAAATTAATAAATCAAATGGAAATGAGAAAATAAGAAACAACGTATAGCTCCTAATTCAAAATAATACTTTAAGTGTAAAAATTGGTTAATAGAAATTAATATTAATAAATTAAAAATAAATATAAAAGGAAATAAAATAATTATTCAAAGTAATTTCAATTTTTTAATATTTAAATAATAATATTAAAAAAATTTTTATAAAAATAAACTATTTGTATAAATATTTATAGTATTAAAATATAACGAGACTTAACAAGGGTCATCAAAGTTGTAGAATAAGGTTCAACAAAGTTATAATCTCAGTGCCCACCTTATTGCAAGAAGATATATCATCTCTCTTAATTGTGCTTCCTCCATCCAGGGTGAAAGGCAATAAAGCAAAGTATGGGAAGATGGGAGAAATTATAACTAGTATCATGTGAAGCAATGATTTCGCATTTAAAGAATATTAATAATCGTGATACCTTAAGGCTATTCCTCTTGTAAAAGGTTACCTAACGTTTTTCAGCGTAAATAATTTTCATGTTGTTTTTTTAAGATGTAGAACACACTCTTACATTTACATTTTAAAATAATTATTATTAAAAAATTCGCAAACGTTTAATTGTTATTAAGATTATATATAAATTTTAGTTTACAACATTTTTAATGATAATATTTTTTACAATAATTATATCAGTAAAATCACATAATAATAATTTTAATGTTTAATAAATGTATTATTTTTAAAAAATTTAATTTAAAATAATATATAAATCTGATTAATTATAATTATAATTTTTCTTTATTATAGTTTTTGGAGACTAGCGACTACTATATTTATGGACAATTTTGAAGCCTAGTTTCAAAAGTGTCACTCGTGAATGTTCAATGATAAAGGTATTTAACAATGAGGACTTGACCAATTAAGCTAATTCTCAAGTTTTAAAATTTTGGGCAAGAGAGAGGTTGTTCCCCCAATATAGATACACTTAAAAGCTAAAGTTACTTGTGACTTCTCAATGATAAAGGTACTTAACAATGAGGACTTGACCAATTAAGCTAACTCTCAAGTTTTAAAATTTTGGACAAGAGAGAGGTTATTCCCCAATATAGACACACTTAAAAGCTAAAGTAAGTTACTCTATTCCAGAGCGTCAACATGTCAGCTCACATAGTCAAGAGGATAACAACTATTCCGCCTAACCACCCAAGCTAAACTCAATTAACAAAGTATTTTTTAATGACAATTACATTTATGATAATTATAAATTAAATTAAACTTCACAAATAATAATAATCATTTTTTGAAATTATTATGAAATTTTATTTCATAAAATTATTATTATATGAATTATAATTTAAAATATGATATAAACATTATTAATTATAAAGTTTAAAATTCTCTAAAATATAACTAGATTTTTGGGCTGGTCTTGTACTAATGTGAGTAGAGGTTAATTCCAACCCATACTAGTATAATCTCTAAATGTTTATGTATACCCTTCTAGAAACACAAGTGACTAAAGAAGATTTGAACCTCAAACCCAAACCGCCTAAACATGAAACTTCATTTTTGACCATCACCAATTAAACTGCCTTGATTTTATGATAATTATTAATTAAATTAAACTTCAAAAACAATGACTGCTTTAAATTATTTAAAACTTTTATTTTCTAATAAACTTATTATTATTGGATACTCATATTTAAAAATATTAAATTTTAAATATTTATTAAATTTTTATATTGTTATTTTATTAAATGTTAATTAAATTAGTCTTGTTTAAATATTAAATTATTATAAATCTAGGTTACATATCCTATCAAATATATATTAAAATAATCCAACATAAATAATAACATTATCCAAACTAAACTATTATTAGATTATTAACAACAATATATACTTACACTCTTATGACTATCCATTAAATATTAAAGAAACTAAACCAATCATAAGCAAATTTCAAAGTGAAAAGAGACCAATCCTAGCGGACACTTACAAGTGTCGAGAGCTGCATCATTCAAAGTTTAATGACGATATCTAGAAACTCTGTTTGTTATTTGAAAAAAACACACACATGTTTTAAATTGCAATTTATTCATAGGAAAGTGACGTCAGAAATCCTTTTTAACATTAAAAACATTTTTAAAATAAAATATCTAAGTTATATATGAATTTATTGAGAGGAAACGGTCTTCTAAAAATTTCATTATTTAAATATTTAAAAGAATATATTAAATTTATTTTAATCTTAAAAGATAATTATTGCATTTAAAGTATCATAGAGTTGCATATAATTTTATGTACTTTGTTAAGGCAAGTTATTTTAAGGTTATATATATATATCTATATATGGGGTTATTGATAATATTTATTAGTCCCTGCCCTCCGGGCCTGGCAGGGACTATAGCAATCGGTTTTGGTCGGTGACAATTAGTTCGACGCGAGAATCCATAAAACTATTTCAACTTAAAACAAAGTTCCATCGAATGACACGAAAACCAAAACCATATTTTTTATTTGTTTATGCTTTTAACCAATCACAACAATGTTCATCTTATTTGGCCTCAATACGAGGTATACCATCTGAAAAGTTAGGAATAAGTTAGGAAAGCAGTTCCGTTAATTAACACAGTGTCGCCTGCCTAAAGTAATGCTATCACAAAGATAGCATTAGTTCCCTAACATATAATGTTAACATTTTACGGGGAATGCTATGGCGTAGGTTAGGTTCTATGCTGAAGTTGCTGCCACTTGTTGCCATGTGTCTGCATGCATGTTCTGATTCTACGCCATAAAAACGAGGAGGGCCGAACCAAGCACAAGGGTATTCCATTTTTCTTCCCACTTACTCTGCTTTTACTTGTGCTTGTGCCTTCTGCAGTTTCATTGATGTTGCTGTGTTTTCAGGTGCAGGGTTTGCTTCCAAGAGCAGATATACATATTTGGAAAAGTGAATATGCAGATTAAGCTCGTTCCTGACGACTCTGCTGGCACCGTTACTAGTTTCTCTGTAACTACCATTCTCCATACATTCATCAGATTGCATTGCCTTCCCTAGGTTCTCCATTTTTTTAAACTTGCAATGATTTATACTTTATACTAATTACCTGCGGTAGGAATCTAGTGGAACCGACTGTAAATTATTCATGTAGACCTTTCCAGGTAGTCATAATATCGAGCTTCAGACGGCGTTCTACAGGTAGTCAGACGGCGTTCTCCAGTCGATGAAAACTCCTGCAGCCATGTCTACATCCTGATCTTCAACTCCTGCACAAATGCAACGTTGACATCAAAGTAGAGGAACCTGTAATATTCTCAACTTTTGCGGTAAGATTTTATGATAATATCAATCTGCGAAGCGTTCTTTAAAATGAGTAAAATTTCCAATCTCAGTTGCATCAATATATTACCTTATATCTGTTTCAGGCCAAACAAAATGAGTATGTCTGCATTGGAACGTCAGCAGTACCAACATATCTTCTTGCTCACTACTTTGAGACCAAAAATTCTACGGGAATTCAATCTCATAGACGGGGGAATCGCAACTAACAATCCAGTAAGGTTCTTTTTATATATTTTTCTTCGCTATTTGTTAATTTAATTGGCTTTATTTTGGATTTCTATAACATTTCAGAATCTAATCGATATAGATAAAGTCAATTTTTGGCTTAAATATACCCTCAATCGAAATAAAGATGTCCGTTAATTGCTAACATGCTGACATATATGACTGGCATTGAAATCATTGTATAATGCAGTCTTTTCTCTAAAATTTTGTTGCAGACATTACTTTCGATAAACCAGGTGACTAAATTTCTTCGCTATTTGTTAATTTAATTGGCTTTATTTTGGATTTCTATAACATTTCAGAATCTAATCAATATAGATAAAGTCAATTTTTGGCTTAAATATACCCTCAATCGAAATAAAGATGTCCGTTAATTGCTAACATGCTGACATATATGACTGGCATTGAAATCATTGTACAGAGGAACTAGAGAAATTAATACCTTTCAAGACTCGGTCGTAGCAGTCAGGATTTTCTGCTAAAAATTTGAGTAGCCCTATTATTGTTGCGGTAGCTTGTCAACATGAGAGAGCAGGAAGGAGAAGCCTTTGCCTCCTACAACACAATTAGCTGAGAATAGTGCAAATCAGTAAGATAGCTGAACCCAAATTTTATGAGAAAATGAAGCTGAAACATGAGACTTTTACAAACCTTGCATCAAACATCCCAGCACTCGCCTTCCCAATGTTCAGCCATGTGTCTCTTGCATGCACATCGACCGGCTGAGAATGAAACAACACACTTCAAAAATTCTATTTCTTGAAGACAGGAAATGTGCAGAATGGAACTTTGGAAGGAAATACTCGTTAAGTTTATTTAATCAAATCCTTGAACTAAACAAAGAAGATGCTTGTACTGATTCAACTACATTCGAACATTATTGAAACTGTTTTCTCCGTTGAAATGTCTCAATCTGAAGTAATAAAATTCGATTTTATAATTTATAACGACTCCAACGCAGATTACTTGAGACTCAACCAGAAGAAATAACTCCCTTTGGAAAGACAGACAGAGTTTAACACAAAACTACTCTGAGATTCGAAGTTGGTGACAGGAAGGTGAATAATTTGAATATACAATATGCAGCAGCAGCCAAGCCCCAACATCTCCTCACCGTCGACGAGCTTCATGAGACCTCGGGCATCGCCTCTATTCGGCAATTTGGTAGAGGAGCAGGGTGACCCTACTGCCACTGGCAGCTATGAATACAGAGGAGATATCCAATATCAACAGCAAGAGGATTTTGAGTCTTCGCAGGCGGCTCCGCCCAAGAAAGTGGCCCAAGCTATGGAGGCAGGCATGCAAGATATATTACTGCCATCTGAAGGATTTCTGGATGCTCGGTAATGAAGGCAGCTGGTAGATGAGATACGTGGCGAGCGGGAGCCAAAAGGATCATGCATAGACGGAGATGGTTCTGTACAAAAGAGTCACGCACCTGTTATAAGAGGATTGGCCCACCATGTTCTATATTCTAATAGGATCTCTGCATATTATTTAGAGGTGTAGCCTACCAAATTAATTAATTTTAATCGTTTTTTAAGACACTCGGAGCTTTAAGGTTTTTAAAAGATCACTTTAGAAATTTCCTATATTCAGATGAATCTCGTCAAACAAACCGTCGATATGTGAAAACAATACGTTATTATAACATATGCGATACTGTATAGATTCCATATAGTAGACCACTTAAAGCTACTGCATAGAAGCATAAAATATTAAAGCTTTAAGGGCCCAATATATGCGCGGAATCATGAAAACCCTAGAATATAATAACAGCCTGTAAAAAGTTAAATCTACAAATTTGCATTGAAACGATGCTATTCGATATGTCGAAATCTAAGAATATATTTTTTTGTTGGCGCTTTAGCTTTAATATTATGTTTCCAATTTATCTGAACCCTATTAACAATCAGCGAATTTCTTATTTCTCAGCTTTTCCTTACTTTTACTCACATCAACCATAGCTTATCTCAGGTTTTTACATCTCCGAGTCTACAAGCCCATGATCAAACTTGTAATACTGCAAAATATCAAGAGGTGATCAGTCAATGGCCTCGTGGACTACGTTGCCACCTCATGAAATGCCTGGTTCATATGGCTGTACCACCACTAGCCCTGGTCTTGTTGATATTGGCGACTCATCGAAAGGTAACATTCTAAACGCTGGCCAGATAACGACAAATGAAAATGAAAATCAGCTAATGGAGCGCTAATCATTCAATTGCCACTAATTTTACTGATGTTTATCAACGATCTTATACAACTCATATAGTGGAAGATTACACGATCCAGCTGCATGGCAAAAGTCGACAACAGTCCCGCGTACAATTTCATACACTGGCTATTATGTCGGCAGACCCAATATATGCGCGGAATCATGAAAACCCTAGAATATAATAACAACCTGTAAAAAGTTAAATGTGCAAATTTGCATTGAAACAATGCTATTCGATATGTCGAAATCTAAGAATATATTTTTTTGTTGGCGCTTTAGCTTTAATATTGTGTTTCCAATTTATCTGAACCCTATTAACAATCAGCTAATTTCTTATTTCTCAGCTTTTTCTTACTTTTACTCACATCAACCATAGCTTATCTCAGGTTTTTACATCTCCGAGTCTGCAAGCCCATGATCAAACTTGTAATACTGCAAAATATCAAGAGCTGATCAGTCAATGGCCTCGTGGACTACGTTGCCACCTCATGAAATGCCTGGTTCATATGGCTGTACCACCATTAGCCCTGGTCTTGTTGATATTGGCGACTCATCGAAAGGTAACATTCTAAACGCTAGCCAGATAACGACAAATGAAAATGAAAATCAGCTAATGGAGCGCTAATCATTCAATTGCCACTGATTTTACTGATGTTTATCAACGATCTTATACAACAGTCCCGCGTACAATTTCATACACCGGCTATTATGTCGGCAGACGTTAATATTGTGTTTCCAATTTATCTTAACCCTATTAACAATCAGCTAATTTCTTATTTCTCAGCTTTTTCTTACTTTTACTCACATCAACCATAGCTTATCTCAGGTTTTTACATCTCCGAGTCTGCAAGCCCATGATCAAACTTGTAATACTGCAAAATATCAAGAGGTGATCAGTCAATGGCCTCGTGGACTACGTTGCCACCTCATGAAACGCCTGGTTCATATGGTTGTACCACCACTAGCCCTGGTCTTGTTGATATTGGCGACTCATCGAAAGGTAACATTCTAAACGTTGGCCAGATAACGACAAATGAAAATGAAAATCAGCTAATGGAGCGCTAATCATTCAATTGCCACTTATTTTACTGATGTTTATCAAGGATCTTATACAACTCATATAGTGGAAGATTACGCGAGCCAGCTGCATGGCAAAAGTCGACAACAGTCCCGCGTACAATTTCATACACCGGCTATTATGTCGGCAGACCCAATATATGCGCGGAATCATGAAAACCCTAGAATATAATAACAACCTGTAAAAAGTTAAATGTACAAATTTTCATTGAAACGATGCTATTCGATATGTCGAAATCTAAGAATATATTTTTTTGTTGGCGCTTTAGCTTTAATATTGTGTTTCCAATTTATCTGAACCCTATTAACAATCAGCTAATTTCTTATTTCTCAGCTTTTTCTTACTTTTACTCACATCAACCATAGCTTATCTCAGGTTTTTACATCTCCGAGTCTGCAAGCCCATGATCAAACTTGTAATACTGCAAAATATCAAGAGGTGATCAGTCAATGGCCTCGTGGACTACGTTGCCACCTCATGAAACGCCTAGTTCATATGGCTGTACCACCACTAGCTTTCTTACTTTTACTCACATCAACCATAGCTTATCTCAGGTTTTTACATCTCCGAGTCTGCAAGCCCATGATCAAACTTGTAATACTGCAAAATATCAAGAGGTGATCAGTCAATGGCCTCGTGGACTACGTTGCCACCTCATGAAATGCCTGGTTCATATGGCTGTACCACCACTAGCCCTGGTCTTGTTGATATTGGCGACTCATCGAAAGGTAACATTCTAAACGCTGGCCAGATAACGACAAATGAAAATGAAAATCAGCTAATGGAGCGCTAATCATTCAATTGCCACTGATTTTGCTGATGTTTATCAACGATCTTATACAACAGTCCCGCGTACAATTTCATACACCGGCTATTATGTCGGCAGACGTTGATC
>APFE030807511.1:0-13464 GCA_000404065.3 Pinus taeda
TCCCTCTAAACTAGGGAGATACTCATAATGAGACAAGAAAGTACTATCAAGTTGAAATATTCATATAAGAAGGGATCTAGATTGATAAGCATCAACAATGATTTAAATCATCATAGCCAACATTGTAAAAATAGAAAGGCCTTGACTAACAAGTTATATATCTCCATTAGATCATAGCACAATGTTGGGAGGCATAAATTTGGACACCACTACCTCTTTAGGCATTTACCACACTAGGATGTTCATCAAGCATGTCCTCACATGATCATTTCCTAATCCACTGTCATAATATTTGACACTAGGAAAATTCGATAGTCATGACTATTCTATGTTGGATTAATGTACTTGACTTATGGCGATTAGTCCTAGTCAAAGCACAAATTCTCAAAGAATATTGGTCCCATATTTTATCTAATTCACCATCCTCCCTATTGGTGTCTTTAGTAGGCTTATGATTGTTAGTCTCGGCCATAGTACATGACAATGGATAATATGGTGTCAATGTTCACTCCCTCTCAACCAAGGAGGAGACATCCACAAGCATAAGTGTTTCTCAAGAATACCCATCATTTTCATAGGGAATAACATCATTAATTTTTTTCATCACATGACGCCTTTATGATTAAGAATTCATAGATTTGTGGCAAAATATTCCCCTTCTTGTCATTTGTGATGAAAGAAAATCAAAAAGTGAAAGCCAAAATCATTAAATATACACTATAATGATTTATCTAAGTCTAAACTCTAAGGTTAAAGTGAAAATTTATGTAAATATTATATCTATGATTTGTTCAAAACTTATGAAAACATTATTCCATAACTCCTATAGATAAGAAAAATCAAAAGAAACTCATGTATTCACACCCTCATTGGAAAACATATGAATATATACACTCCTAGTCACACTTGATCACATGTTTGTGATGGTTAAATCATGAAGTCCTCTTTTCTCCTTTCATTTTCACTTCATCATTTAAACACCTAGTTGAGGATCTAGGGAATTTTTCTTGCCTAAGGGTTTCATGTCTACTCTTGGTTTACTTATGTCACACTACAGTCAATCATGTGACGAAGTGAAATACTTAAGTTTGTGGAGTTATTAGAATAGTGTATTAAGTTAGTCCAACACAACACACATGTATTACATGTCATTGATCCACATGTGTGGGTTGGAGACTCATTGCTTGAGAACTTTAATGGATACTACTTAGGGCCTTGATGGTATATCTTACAAAATCTCTTGGTAAACATTGTGATTCATCCTTTCTGTTCCTCGAGAAACTTGATAATATTGAAGTCACTCCCAATAATCCACGGAGATGGGGAGTATAAATTACTTATGCTGGAAATAGAATTGAGAAATAGAGGTTTTCCATTTGCGATATTGGAATCATAGACATTGGATACATGGTAGTAGTCCTCGATGTCAATTAGCTAAAATTATATTGTCATAATGCGAAAAGAGGTAAACATATTGGTAACCTTAATGTCTTGAACATTCCAAATAATAGCCATTCCACCCAAGTATATCTAATCATCAATCACTACTACTTGGAAATTCCTCCCCAATATTCTAATTATATGAGGTATAACCTCACTTAATATTTTTATTTCTTATATCAACATTATTGATGGGTGCTTTGCATACCATTTGTGTTTTAGGAGTATTTGTTTTCCTTTGCTATTGAGGTCCCTCATGTTCCATGAGACTATTTTCATGGAGAATTTACACAGAAAGGAAGTATAATGTGACTAAAGAAAACATGTTCCAATATTTAAGTTATTGGACAATGCCACTTCATGACTCCTATATTTCCTTAACCTGGGACTGAATGGTAAACTTGATAGCCTTAAGGGAAATTAACCAATGAAAATCTCAAAAAGAGGTGACTTTTTAATTTATCACATACAAGTTAATATACTAAAAAAAACATCCATAAAAATTTCATCAATCAATGAATCTTTAAAAAAAATATCCAAAACAATTTCATCAAGCAGTGAAGCATTACATTATAAGTTACAATCTATAAACCTTTTGGGAACTTTTTGCTAAACCATGTTCAAAACAAACATATTTAATATTAATATTTAACAATAATATGAAAAATAACACATTTTCATAAATTAAATAGCATGTTGTTAATCCTAAGAAATTGCACTAACATAAAACTAAAAAGCATACAACTAATGGGAGTGGCCACTCAAGGCTACCATAAGACAATTAATCTATTAAGACAAGGATTAATGGGGAAATAAATCAACAAAGGGCAAAGGCAAACCTATTTTAACTTTATTGTTTTATTAGGTGCAAGTTGAACATCTCAATATATAATGAAGAGAAGAATTAATTTTATTCCATTAAGAAAGCCCAAGCACATTCTATAACTTAGCAAGGAAGAGATATATAATACCCATCTTAGCGACACAACGCATGGCATTAAGTTACTTTTTTATATATAATTTAAACTTATATCATAAAACCACAAATTTAGCATGAATGGATGTTTAAAATCCATTTTTATAAAAAGAAAATATAATTTTTGTTATAAAAAAAAACCAGAAACTAAATATATTTTTTTAGAAAATAAAAAAATACTAAACTGAATATATATTAAAAAAAAAACAAAGCTTAAGAAAATATTTATTATTTTAGTATAATTTTTAAATATTTTTTTTAATTTTTTTAAACACTTCCCTCCATTCTAAGAAGCAAAAATAATAATAGAAATAAGGACAGACCAAAAATATTCCTTTCCTTGGTAAGTGTTTCCCACCATTCATTCCACTCACTCGAGTTATTTCATAAAACAAAGATAAGTGTTATTTCACACTCTTTCGGCAAAGCCTATTGAGATTCTCTTATGATATATCTATTCCTTGATGGAGTCCTTGATATATTGATCAAGTTTGATTCCTTGGAGATTAATTAGAGCAAAGAAAACATGAGTCCTCTTAATTCCTAGTTCAATGCCTCTAATGGTGGACACAAGGCAAGGGAGGGGTTGCTATCGTGGTCATAACTCCAAGTTCATTGTCTCTAATGGTGGACGAGGCAAGGGAGGGGGTTGCAGTCATGGTCATGGTCGTGGAGTTTTCTATTTTACAATATATTTAGAGATTTTAAAGCAATTTGAATGGAATCATTGGCATCACTAGGTATAATGGATTAAGTGCAATAATGGAAAAAATGAAGTAATTATTTGTGAGAATTTGTTCTTGAAAGAACATTAGGATCCATCTTATTATAGAGAAAAGTACATGCATTAAAAACAACTCAATATTTCATGTGACATTCTTTTTTTGTTAAAATTTCTTCTAGTTCTAATCTGAGTTACAATAGTAATTTGAAATAAAGCTTCCAATAAATATTAATTTACCAATTCTGCATGGAAATCATAAGAAACATTGGCAATATAATATGAAGAGCAAATGGGTACCTACTTCATATGGATTAAAAAATTATTCTACTACTTAATGTGAATTACAAGTGTAATCTTAGTTGGATCTCCAATATATCTTAAGCCATATTTTCATTTTATTTTTAGTATTATTAAATGTTATTATTTCCTACCTCATTTTATTGTTAGTACTGTAATAAAAATATGCATTTTGCTATAAAATTAGTACTAACATGTAATATTGTTTTTTTTTTCCAAAATGCTATAGGTAATGACCATGAAGATGATGATACAGACTATGTTTAGAATACATCATATATTAGAGATGATGATGATGAGGATCGCGGTGGAATTGGTGATGATTATGTGGATGATATTATCAGGATGGTCAGGATGATGATCATGGAAATGATCATGAGGATGAGCTTGGCTATGATTTTCGTGGTGCTAGCTAGTCATGCGTTATTTTTTATATTTAGTTGGATCTCTTAATATGGTAATCATACATTTGAATTTTAGTTTATTTGAATAATGATGATGATACTATTGGTACTATCTTGTTACGTGAATATGTTGAAAATTGTTTGCAATTTTTTTATGAAGAATTATTGTGTATGATAAGATTCCTATTTTTTTATGGATGTTGTGAATTTACCTTAGCATAATGATATCTATGAAACATTTCTATTTGGTAATCTTACATTGAATTTTAGTTGATTTGATTAAATATGATGATGATATTATCATTTTTATCTTGTTCTTTTATGTATATATTGAAAATTATTAACAGTATTTTGATGGAGAATTATTATGTATGGATATATTACTATCTTTTGATGGATGTTGTGAATTTACCTTAGAATAATGGTGTTCATGAAATATTTTGATATGATAATCACACATTTGAATCTTAGTTGATTTGATTAAGGATGATGAGGATATTATTACTATTATCTTGTTACTTTATATATGTGTTGAAACCTATCAATGCTTTTTTATGGAGAATGATTATGTATGATGACATTACTATTTTTGGATGTAATGTTATGAATTTACCTTGGAATAATGATATCTGAGATAAATGTTGATTTAGTAGTAATATATGTATATTGAAAATTGTCAATAATTTTTTAATAGAGAATTGTTATATATGAGGATACTGCTATATTTTTTTATGAATGTTGTCAATTACCCTTAAATTTGTTTACAAATACTAAGTTATGAATTTGAATTGTGATATATTCTTAAATGTGTTATACATGAAAATAAATCCTCATCATCTTGGAGGAGAATACTATGTTGTTGGTTGAAATACCCCTTTCTCCTAAACTATTTAAGCCTATAATACAAGTTATGTACCATGAGGACCATGGTATCCTAGTCTATAACAAGTTGTCCCCTTCATCTAACTTTTGTTAACAAAATAATAACCACCTAAGAAAAAATTAAGAAACTAATAAAATAATGTCATGTAGACAATTTTTTAATATATCATTTATATTATTCTTTTACCAAAATTACCCAAATATATGTCACATTTATCAAAATAACTGTATATGTATTTTATGTTTAAATTAATATATTAGCGCAAGATTTAGTAAAATTTAAATTAAAAAGGCAAATTTAAATTAAAAAAGAAAATTCAAAATTTAAAGGAAATTTAAATTTAAATTTAAATTACCCAAATAAACGTCACTTTTATCAAAAATAACCGTCTACATGTATTTTATATTGAAATTAATTTATCAACGCAAAATATAAGAAAAGTTAAATTTAAAATATAATTTAAGTTTTAAATTTAAATTTAAGTTACTCAAATAAATGTACTTTTATCAAAATAACCATATATTTGTATTTTATATTTAAATTAATTTATCAATACAAGATTTAATAAAATTTAAATTAAGAAAGTAAATTTAAAATTTAAATTAAATTTAGGATTTAGGATTTTATATTCAAATTTATTTATTTAACATGCCATGATTTACCCTTCATTAAAAATATTCTCGATATTCTAACTTTTATAGATTAAGATACTAATTTTATTTTTAAGATTTAATATAGATTTGGGTCACTTGGGCACCATTCACAATTAAATTAGGTAAGTTATATTATTAAAAAAAAATCCACTGCCTAGTCACACCTATATGTCTTTTAAATTTTAAAGGATTTTGATTGGCTTACACATTATGACATGGAAATTCAATGTTAAAATTTTAAATGAAAATTCCTGAAAAAAGCTCGAGTTAACTAGAGTTTGACACTCTTGTTCACTTTTGGAAACTCATACAGTGGAATGTGATCTCTTTATCCTCATCTTTTGATTTTTCCTAAAAAATAAAAGCATATAAAAGTGGGAAAGAGCCATAAAGCATGGGGAAGCTTTTTCCTAAGCACAAAAGCATCTAAAAAGTGGAAAATGCCATTTTTATATGAGGAAACATTATTCACCCAAAAGCTTTTGCCAAAATTGAACTAATGAGGAATTTTGGAAATCTTCATAGCCTTCACTTTCCTATATATTGGAGGCTTGGCCATTGAGGAAATGATGGGAATTCATGTATTGTCACACTGTTGAGATCTATCTTGAGAGGGAGAGTTTTGGAGCTAGGAGTTGGGGGAGGTGTTGTTGCAATTGTATCTGATGGTTGTAACTTTCCTCCAACTCCTTTATTAATATAGATTAGTCATTCTTCCTTCCATATGTTACTATTCATTCTTTACTAATCCTATTTAACTAATGAATGTATGGGATTTTGGTTTATATTTATTTATTCAGCAACATTTATATGTTTATGATAGTTTCAATTATCATGATATTATGTTGTGAAGCTTTCTTTGTTCTCTCTCTTGTGTGTAGGACCAAGATTTGGAGCTATCTAAGAGTGCTTCCCTACTACACTAAAAACTCCAACAATACCTGCATGCGAGGACTCACATGAATTCATTCTTCTTTTCTTAATCTATACTCTGCATCTTGATCTACTAAGAATCCTAAGCCCTAGAACAACCTTTCTCTTAATCAATCTATCTTAGGTTTCTAGGATAAATTGAGAGGGTTTTATGTTCATCTAACTGTACATTAAATCCTACAACAAAATGATATTTAGCAACTGTAATATGTTTCACTATGTAATAAAATTAGTAAAATGGAAGTAAAAGTAAAACTCTAAACAAGAAGTCAAAAGTGGATGTAACCATCGATGCAAAATTGGAAGTAGAACTGGATGTTAAACTAGCCATCAAAAAAATATGCAGACAATGAGACAAAAAGGGTTTTAAAGTAGAATTATAAAAGGGTGTAAAACTAGACACAAAGAAGGGAACAAAATAGAGCATACAAAAAGATAACAAATTGGGCGCAAACAAGGATGTAAAAATGGACACCAAAATGAGGATGCAAATAATGGTGTAAAATTAGGATGAAATTTTGGGTGCAAAAAGGATGTAAGAAAAGACACAAAACAAGAAGCAAAATGGGACTAAAAAGGGGTGAATGAAGGATGCCAAAAATGATGCATAATTAGATGAAAATTCAGACTAAAATCTAGGTGCAAAATGAGATGCAAATGTGGACACAAAATGTCGTAGAAAGAAGGATGCAAATGTGGATGCCAAAATGGATGCAAAATTAGACACCAAAAAGGATGCAAAATTGAACATAAAAAATGGTAAAAAATTGGACATAAAAGAACAAAAAATGGTGTGAAAATTGGCATAAAAATGGTTCAAATTTGGATGCAAAATGAGGTGCAACAAATGATTCAAAACTTGGTGCAAAAACAAAAGCAAACATAGACGAAAAAATGGCTCAAAATTGAACGTAACATTAGACACAAACTGGGATTCAAAGGTGGACGCAACACATGGTCCAACATAGGGTGAAAATTTAAATGCTAAAAAGGATGCAGAATTGGATGCAAGAAATGTTATTAAAAATGATGTTAAATTGGATGCAACAGATGATGAAAAATTATAAGATGCAGAAAAGGGAGACAAATGAAATGAAAAAGTGGATGAAAAAAATGGTGCAAAAATGGATGAAAAAATTGGCACTAAATTAGATTCAACTTGTGGTGCAAAATTAGATGCAAAAAATGGTGTAAAAAAAGGCAGAAAAATTGATGCAAAAATAGATGTAAAAATAAGTACAAAATTAGAAGCAAAAAATGGCATAAGACTAGATGCAAAAACTAGCACAAATTCGATGCAAAAAAAGGCACTAAATCAGATGCAAAAGATAGTGTAAAACTCTATGCAAATTACGACACAAAAATAGAAGCAAAGAATGGCACAAAACAGAAAGAAAAAAATCATGCAAAAATAGATGCAAAAAATGGCACAAAACTAGAAGCAAAACCTGTTGTAAAACCAAATGCAAATCTTGATGAAATTTTTGGCGTAAAAAAAGATGCAAAATTTGGCGCAAAAAAGGACGCTTTAAAAATGGTACAATAGAGCCAAATTTAGCACCAGGCTGATCATCCCAATGGAGAGAAAAATACACTAAATTTTGGTGCTAAATCTGGCATAAATTGCCTGTTTTGTTGTAGTGATTCCCATAAGATTCTTCCATCTACAGTCGAGTTCACTCAATCCTGGTCTTGCACCGTTATTTGGTAAATGCAATCTAGCTCATTGTCACTGTCATCGTCGCGCACAGGTTCAACATTGCGCGCTCCTTCGGTTGGATCTAGCGAAACTACTATGCATAGGGATTTTTTTTCGAATGTCATCTTCCACTTCTTCAGGTTGATGACTCCATTCATATCAGTGGCCCAGTCTATTCCTAGCAACGCAGGATAAGGATTGTTGTCATCAACAATCTCTATTACTTCAAAATTCGTTTGTGTGCTCGCACCTTTGATACCAACTGTTACCCCTTGCAACCTCCCCATGGGAAAAATCTTCTATTGGTTCACCATTCGTAATTGAATAGGGGACCACTGTAATGCGGGCTTGCCCATACGTTCCCATGTCTATTTTGGTAATACATTCGCATCTGAACCCAGGTCTAGGATTACCTAGTCCATTTCATATTCGCTAATCTGCACCGTTAATCTCATTTCCATCCCTATGTGCAATGCATGCTTTCCTAGTTTCCAGACCACATGCGGATCCCCTAACCCCGCACACCCGGTGATCAACTCCTGTAGTCCCTTAACTGCCTTATTGTCATGCAGCAGTTTCATGCATGTCTCTAAAAAGGTAGTAAGTATAGAAGGATCCATCCCTGGCTATGGTTGATCCTTACTACCTGAAGTAGAGGCCTCCACGAAGCTATTCTTAGCTTCCATGAACATCTCTTTTGTGTGTTCTAGGTCAAACTCAGGTTCCTTTGTAAGAGCCTTGTGAACCCATGCATCTTCCTCGAGCTGCTTCCCCTTATCCTCCCTATGGTCGCACCGCTTCTGAGCACCATATTCACATTTCGGTCTTCTTCACACGGTCCAGATCTCATAAGTTGGATATTTTGATTCAGAGTAGGCTGGAGTACCCATTTCTCGCGCATCTGTGCGATCAACGTAGGATAATTTATCATTTCATGATCAAACTGGTCATAATATGAACAAGACATTCTCGTTGGATTAGTACAATCATGAGCGTAGTGCCTTGGTCCTCTGCAATTGTAACAAATTAATTGTCCGCGGCCCCTTCCTCATCCTCGACCTCGCCCCTAAAATCTAGTGCGCGCCATTGCCGCAGCTAGGTCGAGGCATCATGTTTCTGTCTGCATTCTATAAGCTGGGGTCCGATCCATCATTAATTCGTAGTTGTAACAAGTACGCTCGTCATGGCCCACCGACCTACAGAAATTACAAAACAGCTGTTGCAGAGTCTATGTATATTTCAGTAACAAATGATAGTTATCCGTCATGTTCTTTCCCCCCATCTGACAGATCGAGCAACATAGCGCGAGTGTCGCACTCGGCCTTGCCTATGCCTCTGGTCTCAACGGCATTGGCCCCCCTCCTGCCAAGTAATTCGTGAATACTAGACAATGATCCTTGTCATGGCCCTGGCCTTTGCATTTTGTGCACCACACTTGCTCGCGTGCCTCCGGTCATAGTGCCCTATCCTGCTTCAAGCTTTGCATTTCCAAGCAGAGATTCTGTAGTTGCACGTGGATTTCTTGAACTCCTAGCCCCGGATCCTGTATCGGTGCTTCATGCAACCTCATTTCCATTTCCAACACTTCGACCTGGGTTGAAAGCTTCTATTGTGACAGCGTCGTCCTCAGGTGGGGTGTCAAAGATAAAACAAACCATGCACGATGTTGCGCATCTATTAGCATCATATTAGCCTTGCCGATTATACTCTTAAGCTGCTGATCCAAATCCAATGGGGTCTCGCCTGGAAGCATTGCGATCTCTTTAAATTTGATGATTGACTGCGTCTCTGATTTCGGCCGGCTAAATTCTTTGTTCAACGGATTTTGGATCTCCGCTATTCCTACATTTGGGTGATCATTCGAGTGCTTGATGTACCATGTCAACGCGCGATCCTGTAGCGCACTCACCAATGTAACCTTCTTAATGTTGTCGTCCATAACCCCTTGTGCTTCCCACACTGCTCTTACCACGAACCAGAACTGATCTGGATCCTCATTCCCTACTCCTTTGAATACGAGTAGCTTAATCATGCTCGCCATACTGAACTGTTGATTTGGTAGAGGTGGTGTGGGCAAAGATGGAGGTGAAGGAGGTGAAGCGAGTGGTGGCGTAAGTGGAGATAGTAACTGCGGAATGTGTTTCCTTATTAAACTGACCGCACTCCTCGGAGAGACCTGAGCGAGCTCTTCCTCACTCTCTCACGAAGGTGAAATTAAGGGACTATTTCCTAATTCCCCGCTACCTCTATAGACCTTTCCACTCCGCATCGTTCCAAACATTAATGTATTCGCATCACCCATTTTTCACATAACAGCATCTTAGTCCTGGTATTCAAAGATTTGATGTACTTACCTCGCGGTCCCTTGAGAAAACTTCTTTCTGCTTCGCTATAGCTCACAGTCGTGTCTATCACAAATTCAGTGATAAACCCTCCTATTATCCAGTCAAGCCAATGGTCCACAACTCGCACGATCTTATCTTATGATGCCTCTAGTCTGCGCACTAACTCCAGAGTCCACACTATTGGTTGATCGGGCTTGTACCTTCCCTGGTTATCAGCTAACCTTGCGATCCAGTTATACAGTTCAGATGGGAAGGACACGAAGAAGATCTCGTGGATTTCCATATATACGTAGCGATCCAGCCACCTCTTCTCAGATATCTACGGAGTTCTGTTTTCCTGTGTCACAAACTCGTGAAGCTTCTTGTCCAACCACTCTTTAATGTATTCCTTCATAGGGTTCCAACAGTACAACGTCAGACATCCCTTAGGCAGATCCTAGTCCCGGCAACGGAACCATTTGTTGGCTTGTTGGGGCCTGACCCAGGTTCAAAAGTGATTTAGCCAAACAAATCCCAAAACTACCAGCCCTTTTGGCAACAGCTCACAATGTGCGGACTGAGGTCTCACATGAGGTAGTATGGGAGGGTGCTGGAACCAGGTTTCCGCACCCTAGAGATGTCTTGATGAGGTCGAGGAAGTTCGCGAACCCAACCTGCACACTGGCGTTGTTCCGCACAGCCGTCTTCCCTTCGCAACTTGTGCGACTTCTTCCGCACAGCTCTGTAAAGAGCACAAAGAGGGGCTATCTAGACCCTTTATCCTTACTATGCTATTATTATAGATCTTCACTTAATTGTATGTACCCAATATTCTTGTTAACCATTCAACATTCATAACAAGTGCGCGCAATCATAAAACATTAAAGAGATGCATAAATACATTAGAAGCATAAACATATATATCTATGAGCAGATGCACACTATTTTAGAATCAGCTTATCTTTTATTAATCCTCTATTCAAGTACAATCCCAACTCCGCCCTACGCACTCAGCTACAGGGTCCACGCACACAGCGACAGACTCTACCAGGCCTCTGCGTACACAGCTGCAGAGCCTCTTCCTACTACTACAACCCAAGACTTAGACTTACAGACTCAGAGCGAATTCCTCATTCAAGAAAATCACAAGACTTAAGACCTCCTTTACACTTAGAGCCTCGCTCTATTTATACAATCCCATGGTCCACGGACCATGGGTAGGCCAACACAGTTTACATTAAATTATATTATTTTAGGGCCGACAACCCTAGACTCTCGCGCTTCGCGCCCACATTTTGTGGGGTCTTTACATTACATTGACCAAAACTCGGGCTTTAAGCCCCAAAACTGGCTGTGGGGGGATCTGTTGCCCAACAATCATCATGTCATCAAAACAAAAGAAAGACCTTGCCTCACTGCCTCATATACCTCCATTTTCAGGGATGGCCTGAAATTGCACAGATCTGTTGCAGAAACAAACATCATCGTTGAATTTGTGGCATGAAATCGTGTTAAATGAATATAAATTTGGCCCATTTATGACACCTTCAAAGCTGGACCCTCTAGATTCTCAAAGATTCCCCCACAAAGTCCTTCCTAGAGATGGCTGAAAAATCCGCTGCTCTGATGAAAATTTTGAGCACACCATTGTGCTCCTTGTGAAATTCTTAGAAGAATTAATATAAATTTGACATCGTTCCACCTCTGTCAAAAATCAACCTTGATGGGAATCTTTTAGATTCCTCAAGATTTTGCAAAGGTTCCTCACTACTGACTGCCTAAAATTGTGTTGCTCATATGAGCAAATAGACCACACCATCACGTTCGTTGTGAAATTCTAGGTCATTTGAGTATGAAGTTGACATAATTATGCTACTGTGAAAAATTGCACTCCAGGGAATCTTTCATATTCCTCAATGATTTTGCATGGAATATTCTAGTCTCGAAAAATGTGCCTGCTCTGGGCGCAATTCCTCCTCTGGGTTTCGCATGTGCTTCGCCTTCTCTACCCCCAGTTGACTGGAAAACTTGGGTTTTTATACAATTCATATGGTGGATTAATCAAGGTAAGGGTCGTTGGCCCTGTTGAACTGGTAAATCCCCTCTACGGACAGAGGCGATCCCACTAGCACAACACGGGTCTAGCAACAATCACACCACGCTACACGCAGGTTCCTAATTGCATAAAACAGAGATCGATCATGATGATCTACCTGGAATCCAACGCTAGTAGTTGTAGAAGAAAATGTCGTTCCCGTTCCTTTGCTTTGGCTGGTCACAATCCTTACGCTCCCCGTAAACGGACACCTGCACACGCAAAGAACGATACAAACACAAGCGTAAAATTCAGTATATGCAATTATATATCGGTCAGAAAAGATACAACTCAAATACCATTGAAAGACACATGAGTGGAACCATAATGATATTCGTTCATTAAACAGTAAAAACAGAGAAAGATTACAACCAAAGGGTTCTGACGTTGAACCTCCTCTGACTGGGCAAGCAGCTAAATACGCCTTGCAAAGTGACCTCTTCTCTCTCAATATTTTGGCAGCATAACCCCTCTATAGTTCTCAATTCTCACTATCAATCCGGCATGAACTTGGCACTCACAATAGCTCTAAAAAAACTAGTTGGTTTAATGCAGGGTGACAGTCATTTATAGATGGAGGAGCAAGGAGTATGCATTGTATCCGGACACCTACTGAAGATTTAGCATTGTCCCAGAATAGCCACTGAACTTGGTTGTCATGGATAAAAAGATGACACTCGACCACTTCCATGAGATTTTTCCCTCAGAGAACTGTATGAACAAAGAGGAAACACACTTCAGTGCGCGCTGACTAAAAATCATAACCAAATTTAGGTGGCACGGGCTTTGCTCTATGACAGAGCGTCCATGGACGCGCCCTCTTTGGAGGAACTGAACCATTGGCGTGGGTAAGACTCTGTGAACCCGCGCTAATGGAAAAAGGGCACTTTTTAGGGCTAATCTGCAAAAGGTGTCTTCAGGGAATTTGAAGTTCATACTCAGGAGAATCCAATACAAGTGTTTTTAAGTTGTGTCACTGGTCACAGGTCCATAAATGTGTCCTCCAATGTGCGAAAGCAAGGGTAACAGGGACGGT
>APFE030807515.1:0-21980 GCA_000404065.3 Pinus taeda
AAATTCACAAATTATAAAACTTATAATTTTTAAAAATATCTATCAAACTTTAAATAAATTAATGGAAAAAAATGCTCAAAACAATATTTTCTATTAATTAAACTTCGCTAATAAATGTGAACTAAATACTAACCAATATTAATTAAACTTCGCTAATAAATGTGAACTAAATACTAACCAATAGTTAAGTGATATTAATGTGAACCTAAACTTTTAATTTCTTTAAAATTTCTATTAAAATTTGAATAAATTGATGGAAAAATAAAAACCAATAGTTACGTGATAATAATGTGAAACTAAACTTTTAATTTCTTTAAAATTTCTATTAAAATTTGAATAAATTGATGGAAAAATAAAAAGGAAAAAAAGTCAAAAACCATCTTTTTTATTAATTAAACTTCCCTAATAATGTGAATTAAATACTGATAAAAAGTTACGTGATAATAATGTGAACTAAATACAGATAAATAGTGAGATGATAAATTCCGTAATTAAATTAAACTGTACCTTTTCCGACAGGCATCCCAGTAGTTATCCCAGTATTGGACAGCTAAATTTAGTCAAAATTTAGTATTTTGGGTTAATGGAATACAACTATAAAGCCATAGCGATGCAATGCCATTGCAGGATAAGGGATCATAAAACATATCACCTTCACATTCACGGTGGTCATGATGCTCTCTTTGTGCAGTCGTAATAACCGCTGTTTTCTTGTTAAGGCGGTTTCGCTAATGCTTGCCTTCTTCATATTTCTGGGTTTTATCTCAGATGTTGCAGCAGCAGGAGGAAGATCCATAGGCCTGGATGCCATTAATACATGTTCAAAGCACGATATTACAGTGACTCAGGGGCCCACAAAACCATTGCCAAACGGGATACCAGCATTTTCTGTACGAGTTATGAATACTTGCGCCACTGGGTGTGCAATGGCAGAAATCCACCTCAGCTGTGGTTCGTTTGCCTCGGCCCTAACTGTAAACCCTAAAATATTCAAGCGCTTAGCATACGACAATTGCCTGGTAAACGATGGTAAGGCTTTGACGGCCGGAAACACTGTATCGTTTACATATGCCAACTCTTTCAGCTATCCATTAAAAGTGGCTTCCTTCAAGTGCGTTTAGTGATTCTTATGGATTTCTATAGCAATGCTACTACTAATAATAAAGTTCCACTCTGCTGAAGCAATGTTTATCCAGTATAACAGCGATATTTATGTTGCTGATGTTTAATGTTCACGAAGAAAATGGGCATTTTTATTCAGATTGCATGTTAAAGGAAAATGGTTAGGATAATTGTTTAAGCTCCGATCAATTCCAATTTGTTTAGGTGAATTGTGTGAAATAGATTTATGTGGAAATAATATTAATAATAAATGTTCTATTTTATTATTGAAAATTCATTTATTGGTTTAAATTTTACTCTCTGCTTTAGGTTTTTATTTGAGTGGGTAGAAAGTGATTTGTTTTGGTGAATTTGGTAAAAACAATATTTCATGGTTGTAGTCATTTATGTCTAGAACCAATCTTGAACCAAAAAAAAATCTATATTAACTCTATTATCGATCAAGCATCAAGAAAGATCATGTTGAATGCAAAATTTTACATTAGAGAAATTGGATTCTTATCAAAGCTTAATAAGTTTGCAATTAAGATAAATAGTTAGAATCAAGATGGATCTATATTAGTTTTTAATAAATATTTAGAAAAAAAATTATTTTTAATTTTATTAAAACCATGCTCATGTGTATAGTTAAATGTTTTAATATATAATTTATATATATATATCTATATATCTATCTATATATATAATATATATATATATAATACTGAAATATAGAAGAAAAAAACATTTATATTCTAATATTGTTAAAAAACTATTTTTTAAATATTTGATTGGACCAAGGTTTATTGAAACCTTGATACTGTATAACAATGCCATGTACCATGTGGATAACTGTCTCACATATTTTATGTCATAATTGAAGATATGGTTACAATATTCATGTATGATTTTTAGATACTTGTATAATGATTTTTTATTCTTAAGTTTTGCATAAAATTATCCAAAAATATTTTTTTTGAAAATAACTCATACTCAAGTAAATAACATATTTACTATGAGTTAACAAGGTATAAATTTGTCACCACTTCGTTAAATATTCTTTTTTACTTTGTTTGATTTTTATTTTACCATTATTTACATATCATTTACCCTTCCACCAAATAATATCATAAATTTATATGATATACATTGCTTTAAAAAAGGTCAAACATATTTAACTATATTCATTCCTCTTTCTAAACTATACTATTTATAAATTGGGACGTGCATTTCTTTATCACATGATAAATAAATTCAAAATATCAAGATTGAAAATTTAATTTTATAGATTGTGATGGGTCCCTTCTGCTTGCATTTCTTTATTATAATTTGTGATGTGAATATTAAAACCTATTATCTTTTTATATTAAAAACTTAAAATGGGAAGTGTAGGACCTATGTTGATTACCGAGAGCTTAGAAAGGCTACAAAGAAACACCACTTCCCTTTGCCTTTCATTGACCAAGTCCTAGATGGCCTTGCAAGGAAGAGTTTCTTTTCCTTCCTAGATTGATTTAATGGGTACAACCAAATACATATCATCCATGACGACCAAGGAAAGACCACATTCACATGTCGTTGGGGTACCTTTACTTGTAGATTCCTTCCATTCAATTTGTACAATTCCCGTGCTACCTTCTAGAGGGAAGTTCTGAGTATCTTTAGTGACCTTGTTCATGACAATGTTGAGATATACATGGATAAATTCACCCCTTATGGATGTGATTTTTAGGAAGCTCTTTCTAATATGTGTAAGGTCTTAAAGAAATGCATTGAGATGAATCTTTCATTGAGTCCCGAGAAATGTGCATTTTTGATGAATGAAGGAACTATCTTAGGCCATTCCATATCTAAGGGAGGGATACAGGTTGACCCCAAAAAAGTTTCCATAATTAAGAGTGTTAGGTCCTTATACTACTAGTGTAACCCCTTATTATTAATATTACAATCCCCTTATTATATTGTTGTGCCCATGTAGTCCCCATATTGTTATTATTGTGCCCCATAGAAGCCCACTATTATTATTATTGTGACCTTATCTTATTATTGTTATGTCAGCTCTTATTATATTATGACCCCTTAGAATCCTATATATAGAAAGAAGGTATTGCCATTTGCATCATCCAAGAATTGTTCATTTGTGTAATGTAAAGGAGGTTGCCCCCTTGAAGAGGCTTATTTTTAAGGCATTTATCTATCTTTTCTATCATTTTTGTGAGCTGGTTTCGTAACATTTGGTATCAGAGGTTTGGATTCTAGGGTTTCGCTGCTCCAAACTGGTCATTGTGGCATTTTCACTATAAATGTTTTTCTGCAACGTCTCAGAAGCTAAAAAAAAAAAACCCATTTGTGAAGAAATCACGATGAACCTTGGTCTGAATTTCAGATCTTGTTTCATTATATTTTCGGAGATATGATCTGAGGAAGTTAAGGTTTGTGCAAGTTCTAGAATTTCATCTAAAACAGGTCATCATGGAATTGTCGCTATAACATTTCAGAAGCTATAAGAAAAACCCATTTGAGAATAAAGTAGTTTGAACCTTGGATCTAAATTTCACATCTTGTTTCACTATATTTGTGGAGATACAATCCAAGAAATTTAGGGTTTTTGCAGACTCTCGAATTACAACCTATATAGGTGACCTTGGGAAAATCGTCATAACATTCTCTACAAGCATTAGATTAAAATTTTGTAAGAAGTTATAGAAAGAGGACAGGATTTAGTTTTATGTACATAATTTTTAGATCTAAAATGTTGAAACAGTGACACATGGCACTTCGTACAATTTCACTCTATTGAACTAATCTATAATTAGGTCATCATGAGACATTGGGAATAACTCTTTCTTCACGAATCAAATTGCGATCAGAGTTGTGGGGTTAGAAATACGACTCAAACTACTACCACAGACCAAAATTTTAGAACTTAAATCTCTAAAATTCTAGAGTTATAGTCGTTTAAAGATCGGGCTCCTAAAATCTAGAAAAGGTGATATGAGGAAGTTTGATGGCAAGGATCTAGTAAATTGTATAGTACAGATGGAGCAATATTTTGATCTACATGAGGTACAATTGTTACAAAAGGTACATATTGCATCTTTATATTTAGAACCGAATCAATCTTTATGGTATAAAGAGATTTGTTCTCGTAAAGCACTTGTCACTTGGTCAATTTTCATGGAAGAAATGATAGCACATTATGAGGATACAAAGAATAACACCTTCTTTAGCCAATTGATAAATACCAAACAAAAGGGTTCAATAGTAGTGCACATTAAGGACTTTCAAAAATTGAATATAAGGGTAAATGGTATCCCAGAGAAGCAAAGGGTTGATGTCTTCATAGGGACTTTAAAGGATAACATTCAACATGATGTTCGTATTTTGGAACCTGATTCATTGGAGAAGGCATTCAGGTTGGCAAGAAAAATTGAAAACGAAATTATGGAAACAAGGAATCCCACCACTCACGACTACGATTATGGAAGAGTTTTTTCTCCTAGCCTTCCACAACCTACAAGGTTTACACTGCAACAATTGGAAGAAAAAAGAAGAAAAAGGTTCAAGAAGTGAAAGATCACATCGAGCATCAAGAAATGAATTTGACCATATCTTGTAATGCATTCGAAGAAATTACCACTCCTCAAACTCTCAAGATAGAAGGACATATCAAGAAGAAAAAAAATTCAAGAAGTGAAAGATCACATCGAGAATCAACAATAAGTTCTCCAAATTTTAAAGGATAATGCCACTTTGGTGTAGAATCGAATGAAACAACAGGAAGATCAACATCGCAGTGAAAGAAGTTTTGATGTAGGTGATTGAGTATGGTTACGACTACATCTCAAGCAAGCTATTTATGAGAAGGAAATGTTGGCGATACTACATGCACTTAAGAAATGACGACCTTACCTAATGGGAAGACACTTCAAGGAAAAAACGGATTATGACAGTCTTAAATAATTTTTAGAACAAATATTATCTTTAGAAGAACATAAAAAATGGGTCACAAATATGTTGGGTTATGATTTTGAAATCATCTACAAAAAAGGGAAGCAAAATGTTGTTGCAGATGCACTCTCAAGAAAGGATGAGGATGTGAAAGAATTGTTTTGTGTTATTTCTATTATCCAACTAGATTGAATAAACAAAGCAAAGGATTAATGGAAGAAGGGAGAAGAAGTGTGGCCACTCATTCAAAAGTTGCAGAAGGTCCTAGTTCAAACAATATTGCCAGAACTTGACGATGAAGGAAAAATCATATTGGAGCTTGGAGTAGCCAAAAAAACAAGAACCTGACAACTACAAAATTGATCAATTTCAGAGTATCTCATCAAGTAGAAGAACTTACCAACTGAATATTCCACATGGGAGGACAAGAATTTTATACAGAAGCATCAAGAACTACTCAAGCGTTGAGGACAACACTTTTTGAAGGAGAGGGGCATATTAGGTTCGTATACTACTAGTGTAACCCCTTATTGATATCAATACAACCCCCTTATTATATTGTTAAGCCCATGTAGTCCCCATATTGTTATTATTGTGCCCCATAGAAGGCCACTATTGTTATTATTGTGCCCTTACATTATTATTGTTATGTCAGCTCTTATTATATTATGACCCCTTAAGCTCCTATATATAGAAAGGAGGTATTTTCATTTGTATCATTCAAGAATTGTTCATTTGTGTAATGTAAAGGAGGTTACCCCATCGAAGAGGCTTATTTCTAAGGCATTTATCTATCTTTTCTATCTTTTTGTGAGCTAGTTTCATAACAAAGGGGGTCCCTATCCCTAAAAAACAAAGAGATGTTAGAAGCTTCCTTGGATTGGTTGAGTATTATAATAGGTTCATAAAGGACTTTAGTAAATTGGATTCACCCTTGTTTGGACTACTCACTAAAGATTCATACTTCTGTTGGATAAATAAATGTAAAGAGGCCTTTGAAGTACTAAAGGCAATTTGACCACTGCACCCATCCTTAGAGGTCCCAATTGGACATTTCCCTTCCATATCCACACAGATGCATCAGATAGAGGTGTAGGAACAAACTTAGGACAAGTGGAAGAAAAATTACCCTATGTTATCTATTTCATAAGTAAGAACCTTTATAAGACTAAACTAAATTATATAGTAACTGAAAAGGAACTCCTAGCTATGTTACACTCTCTGAATAAGTTTAGGCACTCTCTAAATATGTTTAGGGACTACATCATTGGATATGAAACTTTTGTTCACATTGATTATGTAGCCATTAAGTAATTAGTGAATAATTTTGATGTCAATGCTAGGATAATTATACGGTTGCTATTATTGCAATGATTTGATTTAACTATAGTAGACAAACTAGGGAAAGAGAATGTGGTTGCATATTTTTTTTGTCAAGACCAATCTTACTTGTAGGGAATGAGGAGATGGTAGATGATCAACTTCCAAATGAACACCTCTTCTCCATCTCAGTGCCATCTCCTTAGTTTTCTGATATTGAAAATTACTTGGTTGCTGGGAGGTTCCCTCCTAATCTATCCTCTACGGAGAAGAGGAATATTGTTAGGAAGAGCGCCCCTTTCACTTGGATTGGGGGAAATATTTTCAATTTGGGATTAGATAATATTTTGAGAAGATGTTTGAGGGAAGAGGAGGTCTTTGACATCCTCTCAACATCCGATGATGGACCTTGTGGGCGTCACTTTGTTGCTAAGAGGAAAACATTCAAAGTTATACAAGCTTGTTACTACTAGCCCACTCTGCATTAAGATGTAAGAAGGTACACCACCAAGTCCGATCATTTCCAAAGGACGGTCAAGCCCACACCCAAGAATGAAATTCCCCTACAACCTCAAGTGACTCTGGAGCCATTTGAGAAGTGGGGCATGGAGTTCGTTTGGCTCATTGATCCCCCATTAGGATCGAAGAAGTACATCATTGTGTGCAGTAGTTACCTGACTAAATGGGTTAAAGCAAAGGGAGTGAAGGAAAAAACTAATCATAAGGTGGTTGAATTTTTTAGGGAGAACGTCTTCCAAAATTTTGGTTCCTAAGGGAGTTGGTCACTGATAAAAGGACAATTCACCTCAAATATGATTGAAGATATCATGAAGCAACACCACATATAACATAGGGCATCCAATGCTAATCACCCTCAGGAAAATGGGAAAGTGGAGGTCACAAACAGAGCCTTGGAGAACATTCTGAATATGGTTGTTAGCAACAACATAAAGGATTGGGAAGACAAACTTATAGAAGCCACTTGGTCCTACAATACCACTTGGAAGACTACCATTGGATCCACCCCATTTGAATTAGTGTATGGAAAAGGCCCTGTTGTCCATTGAATTTGCATATAATACTGTAAGGATGGCAGTTCAGTTACACTTAGACCTCACCACAACTCAACAAGAGAGGATACTCCAGCTCAATGGCTTATATGAATTGGGATTGTAGGCCCTCCTACACACTGAGGTAGTCCAACTACAAATGAAGATCTAGCATGAAAAACACATTAGGTAGATAAACTTTCAAGAGGGTGATTGGACCCTTTTGTATGATTCAATATTCAAGTATTTAAAAGGAAAATTAATGACAAGGTGGTTGGGCCCATATCTAGTGGAAAAATGTTATGAGAATGGGTCTGTCCAAATAAGAACAATTGATGAGGAAGGTATCCCCTTGCTTGTTAATGGTTACTAGTTGAAGTTTTATAAGAGAACTCTATCCAAACAGGAGTTTATTAGTTTAATTAGCAAGGAGCTGAATGTGATTAGGAGGCTCACAACCCTTAATTCACCAAGATTCTAACAAAATAAAGGAGAAAAAGTAAGGGGCATAGATGAAAACCTCCATGAGGCATATAAGGCCAAATATATGGTTGAAAACCTCTTTGAGGAAACCAAAGAGGAAAAAAAAGAGAAAAGAAAGAAAAATAAGATGAAAAGATCTCCATGTGAAAATCTCCTCTGAGGTGCCAAGGGCATGCCTTCAGATTGAAAACCTCTCCTGAGGAAATTTGCATGTATCAAAAAAGAAGAAGAATAAAAAAGAAAAATGAGACACAAGGTGGAAGTAAATGGAGGTAATTGAGTCCTTACATCAATTATACTAACACTTATTTTTGTAGGATTCCATACAATCAAAAGGACAACAATTCAAGGAACATATTCCATAGTCAATTTCTACATTTCCCCAACCTAACCACTATATTTCCCTCATCATTTACCCATATCAATACCACCCCCTACATCCCTCCATCACCTAGCAAGCAACTGCTCTCAATTCTGCCTCAATCCAAAACTGCTACGAGATTGTCTTGAACTGCTAGAGGATCAACCATAGGTGATATAGGATTGAGATATGCTTAAGGAAAGGGGTCAAATATCACGTTTATCCTTGGGAAATGTTAGGAAAGTTTCATCATCCTTCCTTAACCTCTAATCGAACCCATTTAACCAACTCCCTTCTCAAGATTCCACCTCTGTTCATGAAAAATAAAACACACAAAAAATGAGACCCTGCTTTCACCCTTTTTCACAAACTATCACCACCATCACAACTCCCATTCCTGTCCATAGGCTCACCATGATGTATACAATTCATTGAACGAAATACATGAAGCAATATGAGGCCTTGGAAGGGACTGTGTGACTACTATAGGGAGGAGATCAATCTTGTAGTAGCTTGCACAAAACCAACAAAACCATAGGAAGAGGACCTTTGCAGCCCTAGAATGAATATCTGGCCACCATGAAGCATCAAGAGGCCATCCTTGAGAATTGAGGAAATCACACCATCCTTGAGAGGCAGCGACAAGATCACCAATCCACCCCAACAACGGTAGATAGAACACTGTAAAGGACTTGTATGAAAAATATATTTCATCAGTCAGATTCATCATCATATTATTCTGTGTAAACGTTCTTTGTCTACCTTGCAAGAAGGCATTGTTGTTCTCTATTAGGATATTCCATAGGGGTGTTATAGGAGACCAAAGGACCTTATGCATGGATATTCCAACTACAATTTTCATATCTTGACCTTCATTAGAGAACACCCTCACCTCTTTGACTTGTACCATGTATTATTTTATTGGAGGTGGTTATGTGTATTTTCATTAGGAGATGTTTTGCATACTTAGAGGGTCACATGTGACATATTGGATGCATTTACTAGTTTTCTTACTATATTTTGGATATTCTTTGAGGTTAAACTTGTTGAAACACTTTCTTCCATTCTTCAATGTGTATATTTTATTATTTCATGGAGTTTGGCATGGTCAAAACTCTAATTTTGTGTTGTCTCCATGGATTTTTATTATTAGAGATTGTCCACTTCCTATTTTACCATTATGGCTATTTCATTTCTTGTGGAGCACTCCATCTACTTGGTATCTTGCACATGCATTCATTTATTTGGTTTACTCGAGATTTACCCAAGTTGAGTGGTTGCAAGCATCTTGTAGACCACTTTCTATTTTTTATTCCTATTTTTTACAAATTCTGAAGAACAGAGAAAAATATGAACTCCCTTTTAAACCATTACTTGGAAGGCTTGGAAGATCAAAATTATTGTCTTGGTGAGCAATTTCCTCATTTCATAGCCATTACATTTCGAATTCTTAGAGGAAGTTGGGCTATAGGCCCTTAAAAATCACTGCAATAGGAATGGATGCACATTTCTAGGAGCGTGTGCTCATTTTTTATGAATGTGTCCAAGTTCTTTCCCTCATGGCATTGAAGGGTTGTTTCAGCGAATGGTTTGGGGAATTTTAAAACTAGCCACTCAAAAACGCATCCATGCTTCTGTGGAAGCACTTAAGTGCTAACTAAATTACTTTTTGAAATTATCATCTTTATCTAAACATCAAAGTATATATACACCTAAAAAAATTAACATACTTCAACTTTAATTATAAACATCAACAAAATATCAAATATTTTTTTTAATCTCATTATATATTAAATAAATGAAGTAACAACAACTTCTTTAATAAAACTAAACTTCACCCTACATCTCCACTTACCAGTATTTTGACTTATAAACTATCCAAAATTTCAAACTTTCAAAAACCTAAACAAATTTGACGAAATAAGGTTTGCTCAAACAAATAAACTCACCTAAGAATTAAATTTCTGTAATGTTACTTGACAATTACACTTTATCTTTCTCGATTCTCATGAATTAGGTTAGCTTTGTTTTGGCATATATTATTACCTCTAACCGTAGATAGGTTTTGTTGTTTCTTCTAGAAGCCATTTAACCTTTATTGTTGTTTATTCTAGAAGCCACCTAAGCTTTATCAATACATTGTAGTCCTTTGGTGCTTTGATGCTTTGTGAATTCTTTTCGAAGCCTTATGGAGTCTTATGACTATGTTAAATTATTTTAATACATAAACTAATTAATAAGTGGACATTATGAAATTTTTTTGGAGTCTTAAGGCTGCTAAATTATTTTAATACATTAATTAATTAATAAAAGGATAATATGATCAATTTTTGTATTAATATTTTTTGAAAAAAAAATTGGAGATTCATTTAATGATAAATTTGTTTTTTGTTTTTTAAAGATGATAATCAAGATTATTAATAAATTGAAAATATATTTTTAAAATAAAATTGTATTAATTTATATATATAAATAAATAAGTGGTAACATTACTTTTCTCTTTACCATGGTTTAAAATAATTCCAATAAAACGATACACATTAAACAGATTATGTTTTATATTTTTTTAAACTACAATTTTCTTCATTCAAAAATTAGAATTTGGTTAAAGATTAAGTAATAAATTTTTAACAATGATGAATTAGAAAATGTAAAAACAATATAAAAGATTTATTTATCTTCATATTATATCATATTAATTATTTAATTTATAATAAAATAAAATAGAGTTGATGAACGAGTTTAAATAAAATAAAATTGATAAGGAGTAAAGTGATTTGGTAAGTAAGATAAATTAAATGTTAGTTTAATTAATAATTAAAATAGTTTTTTTTTTTTTTTTTGTTTTAATTTAGTTTTAGATAAAATTGTGTTATTATTATAATTTTAAATATATGAATAAATTTTTGAAAGAATAAATTTCCGCGTTAAATCATATGTAGAGAGACATTTGTCTACGCGTTCGACCAACAAGTATGATTCATCGTGGATCACAGAAGCCCTCAATTCAACATGAATAAATTTATTATTTTGGAAAAATTCACAAATTATAAAACTTATAATTTTTAAAAATATCTATCAAACTTTAAATAAATTAATGGAAAAAAATGCTCAAAACAATATTTTCTATTAATTAAACTTCGCTAATAAATGTGAACTAAATACTAACCAATATTAATTAAACTTCGCTAATAAATGTGAACTAAATACTAACCAATAGTTAAGTGATATTAATGTGAACCTAAACTTTTAATTTCTTTAAAATTTCTATTAAAATTTGAATAAATTGATGGAAAAATAAAAACCAATAGTTACGTGATAATAATGTGAAACTAAACTTTTAATTTCTTTAAAATTTCTATTAAAATTTGAATAAATTGATGGAAAAATAAAAAGGAAAAAAAGTCAAAAACCATCTTTTTTATTAATTAAACTTCCCTAATAATGTGAATTAAATACTGATAAAAAGTTACGTGATAATAATGTGAACTAAATACAGATAAATAGTGAGATGATAAATTCCGTAATTAAATTAAACTGTACCTTTTCCGACAGGCATCCCAGTAGTTATCCCAGTATTGGACAGCTAAATTTAGTCAAAATTTAGTATTTTGGGTTAATGGAATACAACTATAAAGCCATAGCGATGCAATGCCATTGCAGGATAAGGGATCATAAAACATATCACCTTCACATTCACGGTGGTCATGATGCTCTCTTTGTGCAGTCGTAATAACCGCTGTTTTCTTGTTAAGGCGGTTTCGCTAATGCTTGCCTTCTTCATATTTCTGGGTTTTATCTCAGATGTTGCAGCAGCAGGAGGAAGATCCATAGGCCTGGATGCCATTAATACATGTTCAAAGCACGATATTACAGTGACTCAGGGGCCCACAAAACCATTGCCAAACGGGATACCAGCATTTTCTGTACGAGTTATGAATACTTGCGCCACTGGGTGTGCAATGGCAGAAATCCACCTCAGCTGTGGTTCGTTTGCCTCGGCCCTAACTGTAAACCCTAAAATATTCAAGCGCTTAGCATACGACAATTGCCTGGTAAACGATGGTAAGGCTTTGACGGCCGGAAACACTGTGTCGTTTACATATGCCAACTCTTTCAGCTATCCATTAAAAGTGGCTTCCTTCAAGTGCGTTTAGTGATTCTTATGGATTTCTATAGCAATACTACTACTAATAATAAAGTTCCACTCTGCTGAAGCAATGTTTATCCAGTATAACAGCGATATTTATGTTGCTGATGTTTAATGTTCACGAAGAAAATGGGCATTTTTATTCAGATTGCATGTTAAAGGAAAATGGTTAGGATAATTGTTTAAGCTCCGATCAATTCCAATTTGTTTAGGTGAATGGTGTGAAATAGATTTATGTGGAAATAATATTAATAATAAATGTTCTATTTTATTATTGAAAAGTCATTTATTGGTTTAAATTTTACTCTCTGCTTTAGGTTTTTATTTGAGTGGGTAGAAAGTGATTTGTTTTGGTGAATTTGGTAAAAACAATATTTCATGGTTGTAGTCATTTATGTCTAGAACCAATCTTGAACCAAAAAAAAATCTATATTAACTCTATTATCGATCAAGCATCAAGAAAGATCATGTTGAATGCAAAATTTTACATTAGAGAAATTGGATTCTTATCAAAGCTTAATAAGTTTGCAATTAAGATAAATAGTTAGAATCAAGATGGATCTATATTAGTTTTTAATAAATATTTAGAAAAAAAAAATATTTTTAATTTTATTAAAACCATGCTCATGTGTATAGTTAAATGTTTTATAAATATATATATATATATATATATATATTATATATATATAATATATATATATATATATATATATATATAAACTGAAATATGAGAAAAAAACATTTATATTCTAATATTGTTAAAAAACTATTTTTTAAATATTTGATTGGACCAAGGTTTATTGAAACCTTGATACTGTATAACAATGCCATGTACCATGTGGATAACTGTCTCACATATTTTATGTCATAATTGAAGATATGGTTACAATATTCATGTATGATTTTTAGATACTTGTATAATGATTTTTTATTCTTAAGTTTTGCATAAAATTATCCAAAAATATTTTTTTTGAAAATAACTCATACTCAAGTAAATAACATATTTACTATGAGTTAACAAGGTATAAATTTGTCACCACTTCGTTAAATATTCTTTTTTACTTTGTTTGATTTTTATTTTACCATTATTTACATATCATTTACCCTTCCACCAAATAATATCATAAATTTATATGATATACATTGCTTTAAAAAAGGTCAAACATATTTAACTATATTCATTCCTCTTTCTAAACTATACTATTTATAAATTGGGACGTGCATTTCTTTATCACATGATAAATAAATTCAAAATATCAAGATTGAAAATTTAATTTTATAGATTGTGATGGGTCCTTGTGCTTGCATTTCTTTATTATAATTTGTGATGTGAATATTAAAACCTATTATCTTTTTATATTAAAAACTTAAAATGGGAAGTGTAGGACCTATGTTGATTACCGAGAGCTTAGAAAGGCTACAAAGAAACACCACTTCCCTTTGCCTTTCATTGACCAAGTCCTAGATGGCCTTGCAAGGAAGAGTTTCTTTTCCTTCCTAGATTGATTTAATGGGTACAACCAAATACATATCATCCATGAGGACCAAGGAAAGACCACATTCACATGTCGTTGGGGTACCTTTACTTATAGATTCCTTCCATTCAATTTGTACAATTCTCGTGCTACCTTCTAGAGGGAAGTTCTGAGTATCTTTAGTGACCTTGTTCATGACAATGTTGAGATATACATGGATAAATTCACCCCTTATGGATGTGATTTTTAGGAAGCTCTTTCTAATATGTGTAAGGTCTTAAAGAAATGCATTGAGATGAATCTTTCATTGAGTCCCGAGAAATGTGCATTTTTGATGAATGAAGGAACTATCTTAGGCCATTCCATATCTAAGGGAGGGATACAGGTTGACCCCAAAAAAGTTTCCATCATTAAGAGTGTTAGGTCCTTATACTACTAGTGTAACCCCTTATTATTAATAGTACACTCCCCTTATTATATTGTTGTGCCCATGTAGTCCCCATATTGTTATTATTGTGCCCCATAGAAGCCCACTATTATTATTATTGTGCCCTTATCTTATTATTGTTATGTCAAATCTTATTATATTATGACCCCTTAGAATCCTATATATAGAAAGAAGGTATTGCCATTTGCATCATCCAAGAATTGTTCATTTGTGTAATGTAAAGGAGGTTGCCCCCTTGAAGAGGCTTATTTTTAAGGCATTTATCTATCTTTTCTATCATTTTTGTGAGCTGGTTTCGTAACATTTGGTATCAGAGGTTTGGATTCTAGGGTTTCGCTGCTCCAAACTAGTCATTGTGGCATTTTCACTATAAATGTTTTTCTGCAACGTCTCAGAAGCTAAAAAAAAAAAACCCATTTGTGAAGAAATCACAATGAACCTTGGTCTGAATTTCAGATCTTGTTTCATTATATTTTCGGAGATATGATCTGAGGAAGTTAATGTTTGTGCAAGTTCTAGAATTTCATCTAAAACAGGTCATCATGGAATTGTCGCTATAACATTTCAGAAGCTATAAGAAAAACCCATTTGAGAATAAAGTAGTTTGAACCTTGGATCCAAATTTCACATCTTGTTTCACTATATTTGTGGAGATACAATCCAAGAAATTTAGGGTTTTTGCAGACTCTCGAATTACAACCTATATAGGTGACCTTGGGAAAATTGTCATAACATTCTCTACAAGCATTAGATTAAAATTTTGTAAGAAGTTATAGAAAGAGGACAGGATTTAGTTTTATGTACATAATTTTTAGATCTAAAATGTTGAAACAGTGACACATGGCACTTCGTACAATTTCACTCTATTGAACTAATCTATAATAAGGTCATCATGAGACATTGGGAATAACTCTTTCTTCACGAATCAAATTGCGATCAGAGTTGTGGGGTTAGAAATACGACTCAAACTACTACCACAGATCAAAATTTTAGAACTTAAATCTCTAAAATTCTAGAGTTATAGTCATTTAAAGATCGGGCTCCTAAAATCTAGAAAAGGTGATATGAGGAAGTTTGATGGCAAGGATCTGGTAAATTGTATAGTACAGATGGAGCAATATTTTGATCTGCATGAGGTACAATTGTTACAAAAGGTACATATTGCATCTTTATATTTAGAACCGAATCAATCTTTATGGTATAAAGAGATTTGTTCTCGTAAAGCACTTGTCACTTGGTCAATTTTCATGGAAGAAATGATAGCACATTATGAGGATACAAAGAATAACACCTTCTTTAGCCAATTGATAAATACCAAACAAAAGGGTTCAATAGTAGTGCACATTAAGGACTTTCAAAAATTGAATATAAGGGTAAATGGTATCCCAGAGAAGCAAAGGGTTGATGTCTTCATAGGGACTTTAAAGGATAACATTCAACATGATGTTCGTATTTTGGAACCTGATTCATTGGAGAAGGCATTCAGGTTGGCAAGAAAAATTGAAAACGAAATTATGGAAACAAGGAATCCCACCACTCATGACTATGATTATGGAAGAGTTTTTTCTCCTAGCCTTCCACAACCTATAAGGTTTACACCGCAACAATTGGAAGAAAAAAGAAGAAAAAGGTTCAAGAAGTGAAAGATCACATTGAGCATCAAGAAATGAATTTGACCATATCTTGTCATGCATTGGAAGAAATTACCACTCCTCAAACTCTCAAGATAGAAGGACATATCAAGAAGAAAAAAAATTCAAGAAGTGAAAGATCACATCGAGAATCAACAATAAGTTCTCCAAATTTTAAAGGATAATGCCACTTTGGTGTAGAATCGAATGAAACAACAGGAAGATCAACATCGCAGTGAAAGAAGTTTTGATGTAGGTGATTGAGTATGGTTACGACTACATCTCAAGCAAGCTATTTATGAGAAGGAAATGTTGGCGATACTACATGCACTTAAGAAATGACGACCTTACCTAATGGGAAGACACTTCAAGGAAAAAACGGATTATGACAGTCTTAAATAATTTTTAGAACAAATATTATCTTTAGAAGAACATAAAAAATGGGTCACAAATATGTTGGGTTATGATTTTGAAATCATCTACAAAAAAGGGAAGCAAAATGTTGTTGCAGATGCACTCTCAAGAAAGGATGAGGATGTGAAAGAATTGTTTTGTGTTATTTCTATTATCCAACTAGATTGAATAAACAAAGCAAAGGATTAATGGAAGAAGGGAGAAGAAGTGTGGCCACTCATTCAAAAGTTGCAGAAGGTCCTAGTTCAAACAATATTGCCAGAACTTGACGATGAAGGAAAAATCATATTGGAGCTTGGAGTAGCCAAAAAAACAAGAACCTGACAACTACAAAATTGATCAATTTCAGAGTATCTCATCAAGTAGAAGAACTTACCAACTGAATATTCCACATGGGAGGACAAGAATTTTATACAGAAGCATCAAGAACTACTCAAGCGTTGAGGACAACACTTTTTGAAGGAGAGGGGCATATTAGGTTCGTATACTACTAGTGTAACCCCTTATTGATATCAATACAACCCCCTTATTATATTGTTAAGCCCATGTAGTCCCCATATTGTTATTATTGTGCCCCATAGAAGGCCACTATTGTTATTATTGTGCCCTTACATTATTATTGTTATGTCAGCTCTTATTATATTATGACCCCTTAAGCTCCTATATATAGAAAGGAGGTATTTTCATTTGTATCATTCAAGAATTGTTCATTTGTGTAATGTAAAGGAGGTTACCCCATCGAAGAGGCTTATTTCTAAGGCATTTATCTATCTTTTCTATCTTTTTGTGAGCTAGTTTCATAACAAAGGGGGTCCCTATCCCTAAAAAACAAAGAGATGTTAGAAGCTTCCTTGGATTGGTTGAGTATTATAATAGGTTCATAAAGGACTTTAGTAAATTGGATTCACCCTTGTTTGGACTACTCACTAAAGATTCATACTTCTGTTGGATAAATAAATGTAAAGAGGCCTTTGAAGTACTAAAGGCAATTTGACCACTGCACCCATCCTTAGAGGTCCCAATTGGACATTTCCCTTCCATATCCACACAGATGCATCAGATAGAGGTGTAGGAACAAACTTAGGACAAGTGGAAGAAAAATTACCCTATGTTATCTATTTCATAAGTAAGAACCTTTATAAGACTAAACTAAATTATATAGTAACTGAAAAGGAACTCCTAGCTATGTTACACTCTCTGAATAAGTTTAGGCACTCTCTAAATATGTTTAGGGACTACATCATTGGATATGAAACTTTTGTTCACATTGATTATGTAGCCATTAAGTAATTAGTGAATAATTTTGATGTCAATGCTAGGATAATTATACGGTTGCTATTATTGCAATGATTTGATTTAACTATAGTAGACAAACTAGGGAAAGAGAATGTGGTTGCATATTTTTTTTGTCAAGACCAATCTTACTTGTAGGGAATGAGGAGATGGTAGATGATCAACTTCCAAATGAACACCTCTTCTCCATCTCAGTGCCATCTCCTTAGTTTTCTGATATTGAAAATTACTTGGTTGCTGGGAGGTTCCCTCCTAATCTATCCTCTACGGAGAAGAGGAATATTGTTAGGAAGAGCGCCCCTTTCACTTGGATTGGGGGAAATATTTTCAATTTGGGATTAGATAATATTTTGAGAAGATGTTTGAGGGAAGAGGAGGTCTTTGACATCCTCTCAACATCCGATGATGGACCTTGTGGGCGTCACTTTGTTGCTAAGAGGAAAACATTCAAAGTTATACAAGCTTGTTACTACTAGCCCACTCTGCATTAAGATGTAAGAAGGTACACCACCAAGTCCGATCATTTCCAAAGGACGGTCAAGCCCACACCCAAGAATGAAATTCCCCTACAACCTCAAGTGACTTTGGAGCCATTTGAGAAGTGGGGCATGGAGTTCGTTTGGCTCATTGATCCCCCATTAGGATCGAATAAGTACATCATTGTGTGCAGTAGTTACCTGACTAAATGGGTTAAAGCAAAGGGAGTGAAGGAAAAAACTAATCATAAGGTGGTTGAATTTTTTAGGGAGAACGTCTTCCAAAATTTTGGTTCCTAAGGGAGTTGGTCACTGATAAAAGGACAATTCACCTCAAATATGATTGAAGATATCATGAAGCAACACCACATATAACATAGGGCATCCAATGCTAATCACCCTCAGGAAAATGGAAAAGTGGAGGTCACAAACAGAGCCTTGGAGAACATTCTGAATATGGTTGTTAGCAACAACATAAAGGATTGGGAAGACAAACTTATAGAAGCCACTTGGTCCTACAATACCACTTGGAAGACTACCATTGGATTCACCCCATTTGAATTAGTGTATGGAAAAGGCCCTGTTGTCCATTGAATTTGCATATAATACTGTAAGGATGGCAGTTCAGTTACACTTAGACCTCACCACAACTCAACAAGAGAGGATACTCCAGCTCAATGGCTTATATGAATTGGGATTGTAGGCCCTCCTACACACTGAGGTAGTCCAACTACAAATGAAGATATAGCATGAAAAACACATTAGGTAGATAAACTTTCAAGAGGGTGATTGGACCCTTTTGTATGATTCAAGATTCAAGTATTTAAAAGGAAAATTAATGACAAGGTGGTTGGGCCCATATCTAGTGGAAAAATGTTATGAGAATGGGTCTGTCCAAATAAGAACAATTGATGAGGAAGGTATCCCCTTGCTTGTTAATGGTTACTAGTTGAAGTTTTATAAGAGAACTCTATCCAAACAGGAGTTTATTAGTTTAATTAGCAAGGAGCTGAATGTGATTAGGAGGCTCACAACCCTTAATTCACCAAGATTCTAACAAAATAAAGGAGAAAAAGTAAGGGGCATAGATGAAAACCTCCATGAGGCATATAAGGCCAAATATATGGTTGAAAACCTCTTTGAGGAAACCAAAGAGGAAAAAAAAGAGAAAAGAAAGAAAAATAAGATGAAAAGATCTCCATGTGAAAATCTCCTCTGAGGTGCCAAGGGCATGCCTTCAGATTGAAAACCTCTCTTGAGGAAATTTGCATGTATCAAAAAAGAAGAAGAATAAAAAAGAAAAATGAGACACAAGGAGGAAGTAAATGGAGGTAATTGAGTCCTTACATCAATTATACTAACACTTATTTTTGTAGGATTCCATACAATCAAAAGGACAACAATTCAAGGAACATATTCCATAGTCGATTTCTACATTTCCCCAACCTAACCACTATATTTCCCTCATCATTTACCCATATCAATACCACCCCCTACATCCCTCCATCACCTAGCAAGCAACTGCACTCAATTCTGCCTCAATCCGAAACTGCTACGAGATTGTCTTGAACTGCTAGAGGATCAACCATAGGTGATATAAGATTGAGATATGCTTAAGGAAAGGGGTCAAATATCACGTTTATCCTTGGGAAATGTTAGGAAAGTTTCATCATCCTTCCTTAACCTCTAATCGAACCCATTTAACCAACTCCCTTCTCAAGATTCCACCTCTGTTCATGAAAAATAAAACACACAAAAAATGAGACCCTGCTTTCACCCTTTTTCACAAACTATCACCACCATCACAACTCCCATTCCTGTCCATAGGCTCACCATGATGTATACAATTCATTGAACGAAATACATGAAGCAATATGAGGCCTTGGAAGGGACTGTGTGACTACTATAGGGAGGAGATCAATCTTGTAGTAGCTTGCACAAAACCAACAAAACCATAGGAAGAGGACCTTTGCAGCCCTAGAATGAATATCTGGCCACCATGAAGCATCAAGAGGCCATCCTTGAGAATTGAGGAAATCACACCATCCTTGAGAGGCAGCGACAAGATCACCAATCCACCCCAACAACGGTAGATAGAACATTGTAAAGGACTTGTATGAAAAATATATTTCATCAGTCAGATTCATCATCATATTATTCTGTGTAAACGTTCTTTGTCTACCTTGCAAGAAGGCATTGTTGTTCTCTATTAGGATCTTCCATAGGGGTGTTATAGGAGACCAAAGGACCCTATGCATGGATGTTCCAACTACAATTTTCATATCTTGACCTTCATTAGAGAACACCCTCACCTCTTTGACTTGTACCATGTATTATTTTATTTGAGGTGGTTATGTGTATTTTCATTAGGAGATGTTTTGCATACTGAGAGGGTCACATGTGACATATTGGATGCATTTACTAGTTTTCTTACTATATTTTGGATATTCTTTGAGGTTAAACTTGTTGAAACACTTTCTTCCATTCTTCAATGTGTATATTTTATTATTTCATGGAGTTTGGCATGGTCAAAACTCTAATTTTGTGTTGTCTCCATGGATTTTTATTATTAGAGATTGTCCACTTCCTATTTTACCATTATGGCTATTTCATTTCTTGTGGAGCACTCCATCTACTTGGTATCTTGCACATGCATTCATTTATTTGGTTTACTCGAGATTTACCCAAGTTGAGTGGTTGCAAGCATCTTGTAGACCACTTTCTATTTTTTATTCCTATTTTTTACAAATTCTGAAGAACAGAGAAAAATATGAACTCCCATTTAAACCATTACTTGGAAGGCTTGGAAGATCAAAATTATTGTCTTGGTGAGCAATTTTCTCATTTCATAGCCATTACATTTCGAATTCTTAGAGGAAGTTGGGCTATAGGCCCTTAAAAATCACTGCAATAGGAATGGATGCACATTTCTAGGAGCGTGTGCTCATTTTTATGAATGTGTCCAAGTTGTTTCCCTCATGGCATTGAAGGGTTGTTTCAGCTAATTGTTTGGGGAATTTTAAAACTAGCCACTCAAAAACACATCCATGCTTCTATGGAAGCACTTAAGTGCTAACTAAATTACTTTTTGAAATTATCATCTTTATCTAAACATCAAAGTATATATACACCTTAAAAAAATTAACATACTTCAACTTTAATTATAAATATCAACAAAATATCAAATATTTTTTTAATCTCATTATATATTAAATAAATGAAGTAACAACAACTTCTTCTTTAATAAAACTAAACTTTACCCTACATCTCCACTTACAAGTATTTTGACTTATAAACTATCCAAAATTTCAAACTTTTAAAATCATGAAGCTAAACTTCACCCATAAATCTCCACTACAAATATTTTGACTTAAGATCCAAACAAAATTTCAAACTTTCAAAAACCTAAACAAATTTGACGAAATAAGGATTGCTCAAACAAATAAACTCACCTAAGAATTAAATTTCTGTAATGTTACTTGACAATTACATTTTATCTTTCTCGATTCTCATGAATTAGGTTAGCTTTTGTTGGGCCTATATTATTACCTCTAACCGTAGATAGGTTTTGTTGTTTCTTCTAGAAGCCATTTAAGCTTTATTGTTGTTTATTCTAGAAGCCACCTAAGCATTATCAATACATTGTAGTCCTTTGGTGCTTTGATGCTTTGTGAATTCTTCTCGAAGCCTTATGGAGTCTTATGACTATGTTAAATTATTTTAATACATAGACTAATTAAATGGAGTCTTATGACTATGTTAAATTATTTTAATACATAGACTAATTAATAAGTGGATATTATGAAAATTTTTTGGAGTCTTATGACT
>APFE030807520.1:0-33565 GCA_000404065.3 Pinus taeda
CCCATTGTTTCTCTACACCAAGAGAACTTCTCAGAGCTCACAGATTTTTTCAATGCATCTGCAGTATTCTTCAAAGTGTCCACCTTTACCAGCAACACCTTTTTGTCGTCTATCATATCCCTCACAAAGTGATACTGAACATCAATGTGCTTTGTCTTTGAATGATAAGCAGGGTTCTTTGCCAAGAAAATTGCACTTTGGCTGTCACAGTCTATCCGTATAGCTCCCTGTACTAACCCCATACTTGAACACAATCTCTGCAACCAAACTGCTTCCTTGCTTGCATGAGTGGCTGCCATGTATTCTGCCTCTGTAGTTGATAGTGCCACTACAGATTGTTTCTTACTCATCCAACTGACTGCACCTCCAAATAGGTTAAACACATACCCACTTGTAGATCCTCTCTGATCCAGATCTCTAGCCCAGTCTGCATCAACGCCATGAATATCCAACACTCTGTCCAATCTTGGTCTTCCTTGGTAGCACAAACCATAATCACTAGTGCCACACAAATACCGGAAAACCCGCTTCACTGTTGTCCAGTGCTCCTTCCCTGGTTTTGACATAAACCTGCTCAATACTCCCACTGCATGTGCAATGTCTGGTCTAGTACAGACCATTGCATACATCAAGCTACCGACTGCACGTGCATATGGAACACGGGACATGTCCTCTTCCTCTTCTTGTGTCTTGGGACACTGTTCAGCAGATAACCTCACACCTACAGGAATAGGAACCTTCACCGGTTTACTATCCTGCATATTAAACCTCTGCAGTATTGTCTCAACATACTTCCTCTGGTTTAACCAGAGCTTCCTCTTTGCCCAATCTCTTTTAATTTCCATGCCCAAAATATAGTTTGCAAGCACCGAGATCTTTCTGTCGAATTGGAGGACAATTGGGTCTGCAATCTCTTGGATAATTTCTTTGTCATTTCCAACCAACAACATATTATCCACATACAAGACCAGATAAATAACACGGTCACCAATTAATTTAAAATACACACAATGATCTGCTTTGCTTCTTGGTGAAGCCAAGTCCCCGTATAAATGTATCAAATTTCTGATACCACATCCTTGGTGACTGTTTTAACCCATACAGAGACTTCTTTAACTTGCATACTAGTTCTTTCTTACCCTTCACCGCCAAGCCTTCAGGTTGCTTCATGTAGATTTCCTCTTCCAAATCCCCGTGAAGAAATGTTGTCTTCACATCCATCTGTTCTACCTCAAAATCAAAAGCAGCAGCAACAGATAAAAGTAATCTAATAGAAGTTACCTTGGCAACAGGAGAAAAAATATCACCAAAATCAATTCCCGGCACCTGGGAATAACCTTTTGCTACCAACCGAGCTTTGGATTTCTCCACCTTCCCTTCTGCATTTGTCTTCTTCTTGAACACCCATTTGCTGCCAATGGGTTTCCTTCCAGCCGGCAACTCCACCAGATCCCAAGCCCAAGCCTCATTTTTGTGCAAAGATGCCATTTCATCAACCATGGCCTCTTTCCAGAGTTTTCCATCCTCTGAATACACTGCTTCCTTCACAGTTCTGCGATCATCATCAATAACAGACAAAGCAAAGTTTGAACAGAGAGCAGATGGACTATACCTTTCTGGCTGCCTTCTTTCTCGAGCTGATCTTCTCACAGCCGGAGTTTGTGGCTCTTCATCTTCTGATTTCTCCTCTGCTACAGAGTCTGATTCTTCCTCCTTTAGTTCAAACTCTATCTTCACAGGTTCCTTTGGTTGGACTTCATGTTTAATAACATCTTTCACCTCTCTGAACACCACATCTCGACTGTACACAACCTTCCGTGTGGCTGGGTTCCAAAGCTTATAACCCTTTAAACCATCCTTATACCTAATAAAGATGCACTTTTCAGATTTACTATCCAACTTGGTTCGTTTCTCCTTTGGAACATGTACATATGCATCACATCCAAACACCCTCAGATGTGAAAAGGAGGGTTTCTTACTAGTCCATACTTCTTGTGGAGTCTTATCCTCCAACGCTGATGAAGGTGACCTGTTGACCAAGTAACATGTAGTATCCACCGCCTCTGCCCAGAATTCCTGTCCTAGACACCATTGAGCATGCTTCTTGCCTTTTCCATCAACATCTTGTTCATTCTTTCTGCAACTCCATTTTGCTGAGGTGTATATGGAGTAGTCTTCTCCCGTGCTATACCACACTTCTTATAGAATTCTTCAAATTCCTTACTAGAAAACTCTCCACTGTTATCTGTCCTCAACACCTTTATCTTCTTCTCTGTCTGGTTTTCCACCAGAGCCTTAAATTCTTTAAACCTGTCAAAGACTTCATATTTCTTCTTAAGGAAATATATCCATGTATTTTGAGAAGTCATCTATAAATGATACATAGTACACAGACTTACCCAGTGATAGAATCTTCACAGGTCCAAACACATCATTGTGCACAAGTTCTAATATATGTTTTGCCCTCTTACCACCAGAGGGGAAACTCACCCGATTTTTCTTCCCATATACACAATTTTCACGGAAATCAAAATCCAGAGAGCTATTACTCATACCTTCTACCATACCTTTACCATGAAATTCAAAGGCCCTTCTCTCTAATATGTCCAAGCCTTTGATGCCACAACATGGTCTTCTCTCCAGAGACCACTAAATTTTCTACTCCACTTTCAGGAACCACGGAACTGTTGCACCCATCAACAACAATGCTACTTTGCAGCTTGTACAGAGTTCCAATACAAACTCCCCACACCAATACCAGTGCCCCCTGAACCATCTTGTAGGTATTCTTCTAGAACACTGTTTTTACACCTGCATCATCCAACTTGCTTACAACGATTAGATTTCTGGCTAATGCAGGAATATGCAGAACACTCGGAAGTGTTCTAACCCTTCCACCTTGCAACTTGAACTTTACTTTTCCACGATCAACGATTCTAGCCTTCCTGTCATCCCCCAAGAAGACATCACCACCATCATATTTCTCATACTCGCAGAATCACTCTCTATGGGGAGTGAAGTGAAAGGATGCACCTAAGATAAGAAACCATGCCTCATAATCTACATTTGTACTTGAAGAAGCCAAGTACACATCCCCACCTTCATCTGAGGTGGTTTTCGCATCTGTGGAAGGAGCATCATCAGATCCCTTTCCTTTGTCAGGAGCTTTAGATTTACAGTCCCTTTTGTAGTGCCCTTCCTTTCCGCATTTCCAGCACACCACCTTTACAGGTTTCCTGGAGATTTAGATCTCCCACTCGATGACTTATTTTTGTTTTTGTTCTGGGACCGTCCTGGTATAGACAAGGCATCACCATTCTGGCTCTCCGTATTTTTCTCATCTCCTCCGTCAGCAAGGATGAGACTATTTCATCAAACTGCAAGGCAGTTGCATTGCTACCTATTGCAGTAACTAGACTATCCCATGAATCTGGTAGAGAACACAAAAAACTAATGCACTTCTCTTCATCTAAAATTTTGATATCAATAGATGATAACTGACTTACCACAGTATTAAATGCATTTAGATGCTCTGTCACCGAGTCTCCATCTTTCATCCTCAGGTTATACAACTTTTTCTATAGGAACAATTTATTCACCAGAGACTTAGATTGGTACAGAATCCCTAACTTGTCCCACAAAGCCTTTGCCGTAGCTTCCCCTGATACATTCAGCAATACTGAATCTGAGACACATAATCATATTGTGCTCTTTTCCTTCCGATCCAATTTCTTCTATTCTTCATCAAACACTCCCGTTGGTTTAGCACCCAGATCTACTGCGATCCACTGATCTTTATCTACCAACATATCCTCCATCTTGAGTTTCCATAACTCAAAACTCTGACCATTAAATTTCTCGATCTCTATCTTTCCACTGCTCGTCATCTTCTTTCACCACCAGAATCAATCTCATAGATCTCCCACTGAACAAGGTCTACCACAGGCTCGAGCAAAACCCCTCAACAACAAAGGCGTCCCCTTAAAGCCAAAAAAACTCCAATACCAAATGTAGATTTTAACCCCATACACAAATTACCTACGTACGAATTCTAAAACACAGAAAATAAAAAATGACTACCAGCTTCATTTTTCATTATGTTCCTTTCAATGTTACAATACATATTTATACACGCCAAAGCATCCAATACCATGGATCGAAAACCATCGCATCCAAAACCATGGACCAAAAACCATCGCATCCAAAACCATGTGCCAAAATCATGCACAAAACCATAGGTAGGTCTGCCCAACCTAACATAGGGTCCAAAACCAAAAAAATTTCGGGGCGCTGCCCCGGACCCCATAGAGTGGGGTTACCTACACCCCTCAAACCCCTTGTGACTCCCCCCAGTACGCATTTTGCACAACGAACGGGGGGCTCTGCCCCCCTTTTAACCCCCCGATTAACTACGTGGGCTAGTCGTGGAAAGAATATAACACAACCCAACATCAATTATATGTGTTATATTGATCTTGCTCATATTCGATTAAGCTTCTGCAAAGTTTGTTGTAGAAGTAGATCTTGTATTTTGCTTTAGTATATTGCATAATCTGTTGATCTACAGTGGGAAATTCTACATGGTATCAGAGCAAAGGTGATAAAGGAGAGAAAATTATACAAGAAGGGAGAAGTTCGAATTTTGTGGTTCCTGAATATAGAAATCGAGTTCTTATCACATCTCATTTTCACCAATGGCGTTCAACGGTTTAAGACTCAAAGATGCTCTTGATGGTAGTTCGAATTATATAGCCTGGAAGGATCACATGGAAGTAGTATTAGAAGATAACAGTCTAAAGGACTTCATTGATCAAGAAGTCCCCAAGCCGACTAATGCTATTGAATTGGCAGAATGGAAGAAATGTGTGGCTAGAGTAAGGAGAATCCTTCTGGAGGGAGTTGGAGACCACATAGTCTCGAGTCTCCATGTGAAGGAGACACAATTTTCGATGTGGAAAACATTGAAATATCTATATCAGAACAACAACGATTAGAGGATGCTGGCGTTGAAAGAAAAGCTTTATAAAATCAAGTGTGAAAAGGGCGACACGATATCTACATATCTGAACAATCGAAAAAATTGAAAGATCTATATCAGAACAACAACGATCAGAGGATGCTGGCGCTAAAAGACAAGCTTCGGAAAATCAAGTGGGAAAAGGGTGACACGATCTCTATGATCTGAACAAGCTCACCACCTACAGGGATGAGCTTGGAAGCGTAGGGATCATGACAACTGATGATGACATGGTGAGTCTTGTACTCCTTGGTCTTCCTCAGTTAATGGAAGAGAAAAACTGCCAAATTGGGAACGACTTTGGTCGGATCTGATGCAGGAGGAGATAAGAATAAGCACCAGAGATGGATCCTCATCGAAGCAAGATGATGAGGAAAATCTAGCCTTAGCAAGTAAGGTGAGGAAGGGGAAAGGGAAGGCATCCCAATCCAAACCCAGTTCTTCCCATGGTGGGAAGAAGTTTGACAAATCAAAAGTGTGATGCTTTCATTGTCATGAAGTGGGCCATTATGCTACGAATTGTCCACACAAGAAATCCAAGAAGGGTTCCTCTAAGGGATCTGATGGTGAGGCACTGGCCTCATAGTTTGAGCTGTATTTCTCTCTTATCACATGCATGGTTTCATCCATGGTGGGATGTGTTTGGTACCTAGACAGTGGAGCTTCCTTCCACATGTCAGGTGACAAGAATCTTTTTAGTACCTTGAAGGAGAAGGATCTCCAGATGTGGATCGAGATGGCGATGATGGAAAGTATCGTGTTTCAGGTGAAGGTACAGTTGTGTTTCAGAGGGAGCATGGAGCTCCTCTCACCCTGACTGATGTTAAGTATGTACCAGGTCTAAAGAAGAATCTTGTGTCTATTTTTATGCTAGAAGAAAAAAGGCTATGATGTAGTCTTTAACAAAGGAAAGGTATTCTTGAGGCATATCAGCACTGGACAGACAAAGCGAATTGGGAATCGAGTAAAGAATCTATACAAGCTAGAGGTAGACAACTGTGCTGCTTTGAGTTCCAAAGTTGAGATGGTGCAGAACCAAGTTGTTGGTGAGCTATGTGATAGAATATTGGGCCACTTGCACCATGAAGCCTTGAAGATCATGCAACAAATTTCTACTAGATTACCCAAGGGAAAATTAGAGCAGACGAATACATGCAAAGGATGTACCTTGGGTAAGTATGCGAAATATTCCTTTTCAAATCGAGACAGTAGAGCTGGAGCAATCCTGGAGCGAGTTCACTCAGATGTTTGTGGACCATTCTCTACAACTTCCACGGCTAAACAAAGGTACTATGTTATTTTTATTGATGATTTTTCTCATAGATGTTGGATCTACTTTATGCAAAAGAAGGATCAAACCTTCTTAAGGTTTTGTGAGTTTAAAGCCTTGGCAGAGAAAGAATCTGTAAAGAAAATAAAAGCCTTGCGTAGCGACAATGGTGGAGAGTATGTCTCCCAGTAGTTTAAGGAATTTTGTGTTGCAGAAGGAATTAAATGGGAGTTAATGACATACCATAACCCACAACAGAATGGGGTGGCCGAAAGGAAGAACAGATCGATTATGGGAGCAGCTCAAGCGATGTTGCATGATCAAAGCCTACCTCTGCATTTATGGGCTGAGGCATGCAATACAATAGTATACTTGCAGAACAGAAGCCCGCATCGTATACTGGGAATAAAGAGACCTATGGAGGCCTTTTTCGAGAAGAGACCAGATGTGAGTCACTTCTGAATCTTTGGATCATCAGTTTACTATCATGTGACCAAAGATGCCCGGAAGAAGCTAGATCCCATAGCTTAGTTGGGAATACCTGTGGGGTACACGGATACACCCCACAACTATCGAGTGTACCTACCTACTAGTCAGAGGACTGTGGTACGCAGGGATCTGAAGTTCGATGAGAAGAAAGCCATGTGAGTATCACTTGAGAAGGAGCTCAAGTTGCATGCAGATGAGGAACTTTCAGTTCCTAAGGAGGAAGAGCCTCAGATTGATGCAGAGCAACCACATGCAGAGGATCCAGGAGTGGAGACATCCACTCATGCTGATATTTCTAGAGATGGGCGGAAACGCTCAAGGGAAGCTGATAGGTTGATGCTAGATGCACGGGAGAATGTGGGACAACCATCTTCTCAGCACATATAGAGGAGGTTGCCTGAGCGGTACACTGGTTACATGGCCGTGGTTGGGGAGTGTGTAGATTCCGAGCCTTCTTCATTCAAGGAGGCAGTGCAACAACCAGTCTGGGTTGATGCAATGGTGATGGAGTATGACTCCATCATGTGGAACTGTGTTTGGGATGTTGTCCCAAGACCTCAGGACAAGTCAGTGGTGAGTTCCAGTTGGCTTTACAAGGTAAAGCAGACATATGATGGCAGTGTTGAGAAACACAAGGCAAGGTTTGTTGCCCATGGTTTCTCATAGGTCGAGGGGATCGACTACGATGAGAATTTTGCTCCCGTAGAAAGGTACTCATCGATTAAATCGATGTTGGCACTATCAGCTCAGATGGGGTGGAGGATCCACCAGATGGACGTGAAGACAACATTCCTCAATGGGAAGATTAAGGAGGAGGTGTACATTGAGCAACCAGAAGGTTTCGAGACCCCGTGCTTGGTACACCAGGATTGACAACCATTTCATTGGGTTGGGCTTCACCAAGAGTGAAGTAGATGCGAACCTTAACCACATCATGGTAGAAGGTAAGCCATTTATCATTGTTCTTTATGTCGATGATCTGATTTTGACAGGTGATGATTAGCTGATCCATTCTTGCAAGGAGGACCTTGCAAGAGAGTTCAAAATGAAAGACATGGGTCTTATGCACTACTTTCTAGGCATGGAGGTGTGGCAGAGAGATGGAGAAGTTTTTGTGTCTCAACGCAAGTATGCCAATGAGATCCTCAGGTGGTTCCATGTCGAGAAGTGCAAACCCATGCAGACTCCTCTAGCTGGGAACTGGAGGAAGGAGGATGCTACTTCAGGTGAGGTAGTAGCTACTACTGTTTATCGGCAGCTGGTGGGTTCACTTATGTATCTGGTGAACACATGACCCGATTTATGCTTTGTGGTGAACCAACTAAGTCAAGCTATGGTTCAGCCTACCAAGTTATTTTGGAAGGCAGTGAAGCATGTGCTGAGATACCTCCGAGGCACATCTGAGTTTGGATTGTGGTACAGATGGACAGAGGGAGTGAAGCTGCAGGGCTTCATAGATGCGGATTGGGCAGGGAGTCCATTAGACTGGAAGAGAACTTCTGGAGGAATCTTCAACCTTGGTTCAACTATAGTTTCCTGGTACAATAGGAAACATAGATTAGTTGCACTTAGCTCAGCAGAGGTTGAATACATGGCTTCTAGTCAGGCTGCATGTGAGGCCATTTGGATGCAGAAGTTTCTAGTGGGATTCTTTGGTCCTATGATGGATCCTACAATGATCTACCGCAATAACCAGAGTTGTATCAAACTCTCTGAGAATCCAGTTTTTCATGATAGGTCCAAGCACATAGATATCCGGTATCACCATATTTGAGACAATGTAGTCAAGAGGATCATGTTGTTGTTGTATGTTTCGACTGAGGAACAAGATGCAGATATTTTGACGAAGGCATTATCAAAATGCAAGTTGGAGTTCCATAGAGACAGGATTAGGGTTACTGATAATCCCTTTCTTGTTGAGAGGGAGTGTTGAAAATAGCAACGAGAAATGCTAAATATAGAAGTGCTAAATTTAGTACTTCCATAAATAGCATTTTGGGATACCTTCCTATTTTAGACAGTCCCTAAACTAAAATAGAGAAGTAAAATTCGGATTTTATCTTAGCAGTTGTTTGTAAAATAATTAATTAATTCACCATGAGTTAATTAGTTGTAGAAAATCAAACATGAAGTCTATGTGAAGACATGCAACAGTTTCTCCATTGATTGAGGAATTAATATATCAATTAAAGAGATAAGAATGAGTTGTAATATTGAGTTGTAATTAGTTGGCTTAGTTAACTAAGTCAAGTCCAGTTAGATTAGTTCAAATAGTTTGTTGAACTAATTGTGAGTTCAGTTTGTTGATGCATGCATGCATGTAATTGTTGCACTTCAGATAACTGAATATTCTCTCATAAATAACTCATGCATGTTAGTTCAGATAGAGGCCTAGTTGAGATCAGGTGATGGGACAATGTACTATCAGTTACAAGAATATTCCTTGGAGGATATCTCTTGCATGCAGAAGGAATTCATTCCTTGAGGATTTCGCAGTTACTTCTTCAGTTTAGTGAGTGTGAATGAGGCCAATTCACATAGGTGGCATCACTGGACCCCAAGGAAAACTACAAAAGGAAATAGGAGGCTTGGAGGGCTTGAGGAAGACATATTTTGTGTCTATTTAGTCTGTGAGATGTATTGTTCTATTGCAGAGAGAGTAGGATAGCTTGAGAGCTTATTCTTTTCATAATCTGAACATATTTCCACTTGTATGATATTACAGAGATTGGGGTTTTATGCTAAGGATTTTTCCAAGATTATTCTTTTGTGTTCATGTGTGATTGCTTTCTCTTTATCAGTTATATGTGTTCTATTAATCTTGCTCATATTTGATTAAGCTTTTGCAAAGTTTGTTGTAGAAGTAGATATTGTATTTTGCTTTAGTATATTGCATAATTTGTTGATCTACAGTGGGAAATTCTACACATATGAGGTAAATATTTGGAAATATTAGTGATGTATTTGGGAAAGATAATTGTATGGCTGCTATATTTATATTGACCACCATGAGCATGAGTCACTTATAGAATGGGGTTCACATGTGCAATGAGCATTTCTTCAACTTGTGTTAAATTTCAAAGGACATGTGGTTGTTCATTGGGGTCCATGTTGTTCAAATGAGAAAAACAATGGGTAGATCTAGATGATGCACAATGAAAGAAAGAAATATTTCCAAGGAAAAGTCTTGTTTTCATACATGGGTATGATTCTTTTCATATTGTGCAAACATGCATGGTAGAAATGTTATCTATCCTTTGGCAAAAGCAATAGTGCTCATCATTGACGAAGGGGAGGGGGAGGGTTGTATTAGTCTTGAAGAAGGTGAGATGAGTTGGTTTGCATGGTTGGGGGAGCAATTGAGGTGGGAGGGGACACAATTGAGGCAACATGGTTTTTTTGTTTTTTATAAAGTAGTCGTTAACATGCATTTATTGTGTCTTTGTTTTGTGCATAAAGAAGACGTTGTTGTGTTCTTATCTACGTTTCCATTGTTGCATGATATATATATAAGCAAGTAGAAATAATTTATTGTTAGAATGGAGGCATACACAAATTAGAGTGAAGCATAAATGAGCTTTGTATGCATAGAAAATGAATTACAATTCTTAGCATTTAATAATTTATATAATAAAGAAAGAAAGATAACATTGTTGTTTGTACAAAAAGACGTTATTGTAGGATCAAATGTCTATAGAAATAGAGCGAGATAATCATGTTTTAGGATTTTATTTGAACGTCTTTTAGTGATAGCATGAATAGTTAAAGGGACATACATCCAATTTATAGACATATAGACAGTGTACAAAAAATGAATTGAAGTTTCTGCAGACGTTGATATATATACATCCAATTTATAGACATATAGACAATGTACAAAAAATGAATTGAAGTTTCTGCAGACGCTGATATATATCTATATCTAATAATATATAAATTATATATATATATAATAATAATATATATATATAATATATAATATAATATATATATATATTAATATATATATATAATGTAAATTCAAGGGTAAACATACATATTTGGAATTATTGAACAAGATTCTTGTAAAAATAAAGGCGTACTACAACAACATGGAGGTATTTTACAAAACTATGAAATAATGATTTCTACAGAGATTATACTTCATGTACAAAATGACATTGGTCCTTGGTGCCATGATGAAATCTCGAGGGTGGCGAATAATAGGTCGTTTTGCAACAAACATTACTTGAATGTCTTTGAGGACATCATTGCATGCAGAGTCATATTGAAGTTCTTATGAATTAACAATAATTGTTCGCAAACCCTCGACATCATTGAAAATTTTTGTTTTGATGGAAAGTGTTAGTAGGAAAAGGCGACCTAAAATTCTTCCACTAATTTCTTAGACATCAAATGGTTTGATATCAAGAAGGAACAAGTATTTTGTTGTGAAACCCATGAGCTCATTTCTCGCATCATTGAAATCTATCACATTTTCTAACTGCCCAGTGTGGTCATGTAACTCGATTCTAAGTTTGTAATGGCAGTCACATTCTGGGAAGTCTTCATTGCGTTTTGTACAATGCCACATATTGTTAGAATGATGTATCACTTTTTTCATGCATTTCTTTCCATTGAAATTTAACAAACATGCGAGAAAATAGAAATCGTCCATGTGAAGAGTAGTCACAATTGAATGAACAAAAACCCATATTGCTTTCTCAGATATTTGCATGCAAGTAATTCCATGAATCATATTCCATGCTTGGGCTCACTTAGTAGCAATGTTTTAGTTTATACTCAAATATGGAGAGGAAGAAATGAAGCATGTTTCACAGAACCATGTTTGAAGTTGTTGAGTTTCTTTAATGTTTTGATTTATGACAAGATTGATAGTGGAGACTGATTTGTTGTTGAATGTTAGTTTCTTGTGCAAATTTCAACTTCAGAATTAAAAAACAATTGCTTATGATTTGCTTCAGGTGCATAGGTTTCCTTTATGGTGTTTGTGAATGAACAGGTAAATTTATGTCAAATTTTATATCAAATTCATGAGAAAAATAACATAAAAGTAAAGTGTTTAAAAACAACAATCAAATGTACAACAAACCATCAAAATGAACACTTAACAGTGTTTTGATGAAGGAGTTCACCCCTCATGGGCTACATCTTCTTGGTTCAGCTTCCATGGCTTGGGCCTCTGTAGTAGCTCAATAATGGAAAAAGTGCTATTTACAATGCTCTACTACTCCTAAAACCTGCTTCAATGTGCTCAAAACATCAAAATCATCTAGGAATTCCTTTTCCTGATCCTAATTTTGATGAATTTTGCAAAAGTTATGGAAAAAACTTTTTCTCCTAGTAAAAATCCACTAAAACTAGAGGAACTCAAGTTAGTCTCACTAATTTTGGAGAAATCCGTGAATTTGTCGGTCCGCAAGAAGTGTTGCCAAGCTAACTGTAGTTTCATTAAATAATAATAATGTATTAAATACAAACTAATTCGTAGTTAGTGCATTAACCATGGTTAAGATAATCATTATCTGATGGTTACACAATAGTGGACACATATGAACATTAAATGTTAGCGGTTTTGTGTTTGCACTGGCCATTGGTTAACCGTAACTGTAGTCACTGGTGTTGTGGTTTTGTTCACATGGGAGGGGGCTGGTCTGTAGGTTGGCTCCCTCCTCCCCCAACCGCAAACGTATTACACCATGACTATAAGCGACAACCATAATATGTTAAGACACATAGTGGTGGTATAGTGGTAAGTCATGTGGTTTGCTCGGTGCAGGTTGTGGGTTCAACTCCGCCGACCTGCCATAAAAAATTTTTGAAGCACGCCGATGAACCCAACCTTTGGGGAGGGACACATGGCGACCTCCGGGCTTGCCACTTGTCCCCTCCTCATTGGTCCATCCTTCGACTAGTAAAAACATGTCAAATCACCACACCTGTAGAGAAGCCACAATATGACACTTGGTGAAACCTAGTTGGACGTTGACCATCCCATTGACCTGCCCATTGACCTACCACGCCAGCAGTACAAACTGTTGACTATGCAATGATTGTACATTGTTGCAAAATTCCACTGTTTCGCAAAGTGGACAGAACATAATATCTTCCTCGTACGAGCTCGATTTGGAGTATGAGTTGTGTTGGGATTGTATTGCTGAGATGGATGCAGTCGTTTAGGTTTTGAGCAATTCTGTGAACTTTGATTTTTGAGCTAAATACTGAGCACCTGATCATTCCTCCCCACTGGAAGCCTTTTGGACCCCAAAAAGTACTATCAATTGTTCAACAGTTGAGGGTATAACTCCCTCACCTTCTCGATCTGAAACCATTTAGCCTTAGAAGGATTTTTTCCCTTCAGTCCCACTCAAAGGTATTCAACATTCCCTCTCTTTGATGTTCTGGTTCTTTTATCAAGTACGAGATCTTGCTGAAGTTCATTAAGATATTCTTGCGATAAATCATCTATTGATGGCATCTAAACATGTTATCCTTGATCATCAATCAAAGGAGGCTCAAACAATCTCAAATTCTCAACATTAACAACATAGTATATTTTCATATAAGGAGGAAAATCTAGCTATTACGAGAATAAGTACCCTAGGGCTTTGGGTTGGAACCCCAACAGAGCAAGAGCAAACTACAGTAAGAAACACTCATACAACTCAAGCAACATGCTTATATAAACAAACTATGCGATATCAACCATACTCAGATGTCCTTCGTTTGGGTAGTTCCAGCATGGTTCAGACCCTCTGCAATTCCTGATGATCTTCGAATCTGCAAATCAACCAATTCGAACATACATAGTAGCATATAGATAAAGCATTTTAATGAAACTAAATTTATATCATATAAGCAAATGACTAGTTATACATCAAAATAACATTCATATATGAATTACAACAGTATCTGATGCATAAACAAAGTTAATCTCAGGAACAAGACAATGGTTTTTTTATTGTAGAAAGCTATAAGTAACATGGAGAGAATTCATCTGAGTCTTGTTTTTCCGGATCCAAGCGGAACCTTCCTCCAAATTCTTCCAGTCCTAGTCTTCAACAGCTTCCTTCCATAACCAATACCATGATATCTCAAGCAAGTGGGAGAATATCAACACTCAAGGAAACAAGGGTTTCCTGAAACTTGAGGAAGTGCTTGAAGCACAAGGATACTTTAGACTTAGTCAGGGATAATCTCAGTATAATAATTATATCTCTTCTTCTTTCTTAAGGCCTTCCCATAGAAGTCTATTTATACTTCTCCCAATTAGTTTTTCAGTTGGGAAACAGTTGGGCCATGGGCACTAGGAGGTAATCAACAGGTAAAACCCATGAACTCCACCCACAATTAAGGAAATTTATTTTTTTTAAGTGTTTTAACACATATACGTGGGTTGGGTATTGACTAACCCATGTGTACATGCTTTTATCTCTGGGAAAAGTAGTGTACATGAAATAAAACACTGTTTTTAAAATATTTGGACCAAGTCTGGAAGGAGGGGTTTCCCTAGGCCATAAACCAAGCATCACAAGTACCAAGGGTGGTAAATGTAGCTATGACACATGCCCCCTAAGATATGAGGTCAGAAGGGGTACATGAAGGCCTAAATGTATTAAGTATATGGAAAGGAATCCTATCAAGACTGAGAGGGACTTCACCAGAATTCAACTTGCCAAGCCATCAAAAAGAGATCAGAAAGAAACTAATTTCTGAGGCGGGCATACCCATGCTCAGAGAAAGTAAAGCATGTCCACATATCAAGTACATGCGGATCCACTATGTATACAAGTATATAAAGAACTGAAAGCACTTAATGGATCATCTGATCGTGATCGAAAAAGTACATGTATGGATATCACATATAAGAAGATGATCAATGAAGCTGAAAGATGAAGCTGATCACTAATATCAAAAACTGATCCCAATAGTACCAAATGAACATGATGGAATAAAATGATACTACATCGCAACTCAGATGCCAACATATAAGATGTCGCTGTGAAGGAACCAAACCATGCTGATTCAACCCAAGGTCTTCACCGACCGTCGTGGTATGTTTCTACACAATGGGAATAAATGATCTGAGGTCGACCACATGAGAAATCGTTTGATTACCAGTCATTGATGTATACTGTTAACAAACGTGAGACTACTCACCGATAATGATAATGAGAGGCAAGGTACCCAGTGCAATCTAACAAGTGCAAATGAATGATCTGGAGTTGAACACCTAGAAGAATCTATCAATCAGGGGACAATGATGGTTTCCCACTGTCGATAGCAAAGGAATCTACCACTGATGACTGCAAACCCCAAGGTATTGCCAAATGGACTCTAGATCTTTGTCCCAGAGCAATGATCTGTAGTTGATAGGAAAAGATCTTCTAGAAGGAAGGCATTAAGGCATCTTTCATCAATATAGCGCGAGTGTAACCCATACGCCAATATTGTGGAAGGAATCAGACAAAAAAGATGTGTTAACCTGACCGAAGCACATTTCCGGCGTACACAAGATGTAGCTAGTGCATGATAGAAACCCTCTGAACCAACCAATAATGAAAGCTGACACAGAGGTGAGGAATCCACCAATAGGGTTTTTTCCCTAAACAAGGCACTACACGAATCCCAATGTGTGATAATGAAAGCTGATGTCAAACACAAGGGAAACCACTTAGTCAAAAACCCATGATACTGATTGATGTTGAGCACAAGGTGACCTATCAATAATGAATATAGGGCTAGGGTGCGGCTCTAGGCCTGCCCTTAGAGCAATATGTCGTCATTTATAAGGACAAGACCTGCTAGCAAGAAGTCAATGGAGACCTTCTCAAACCGGCATGAGTAGAGGACAAATATAACTGATGTGATGACAAACATGACACTGACAACCAGGGATGGCCGACTGAAAAAGAGGTCAAGGGACACCGTAGAGAGGCTGACTCAAGCTTACTTCCCTTGAACAAAAGCACGACTCAATGATGACTATATGGCAACATATGATAACTCTGTATAAGTTCGTCATGTAGGAGGCACGAGCGAACTCTCCATATGATTGGAAGGTGTAACCAATTAGAGGAGAACTGACTCAATAACAAGGTTAAGGCGTACCCAAGTCAAATTAAATCCTGCCCAAAATGGAGGAAAGACTTTATTTTGAGTGCTTTGTTCAAGGGTGACACGACTGACTCTAGCTGCCAACAATATATGGAAATGTTGTCTCGTTCCCGCTCTTTTTTGAATATATAATTTTTTTGTCCTTTTCTTTAAGCTGGAAAAAGAATAAAATAATGCTATAGTATAGTGGAAAGAATGAGTGTCAGAGAAACTGATGATCTAGTTCCTGGGATGGGAACAATCCTATGCTCAATGTAGGGAGGCGAAACTAGTCAAGGACACTCAAAGGGATGTTCCTTCCACAAGTCAAAGGATGTGTCAAGTTGCATGAGCTAAGTGGTTGCATAGTTGATTTTGCAGAAGACATGGTCAAATAAGTGGCTTAAACATGAGTCCAAGTGAAGCCGGCTTAAGGCCAAAAGGTGCAAATAGTCAAAATGCAATGCAACAATACAACTCAACACAAAGGAGCCTCTAGGGTATAAGGCCAGAAATAAGCACAGAAGAAAGGAGAATGTGTCTTCAATGCACAAGTCATGGTGGGACTAAAGATGACTCCCGAGCCTACTCAGTAAAACAACATGGGAAACCAATGTCAGTGAGGTTCTAACTACGATGCCCATGTAAAGGATGGCTCTATTATCGCATCATATTTTAAAAATTGGCAAGTGAACATGGTTTGCTAACCAAGACACGATGGGGTTAAACCTATGGCTAATGTATCACTGAACGAAGGTTAGTATGCAAGATGCAATGGAAAAAATGGTTTCCCTAACCTATATGCCAGTGAGTGAACAATACCTGCCATGATAGGTCTTTGGTCATGGGATTGAAATAATATCTTGAAGAAGTGTCCAAAATATCCTGAAACAATAACCCATTCTTGACAATCCAAGCCCACAAGTAAAAAAATTCATGAGACAAAATATCAAGTTTTGCAATTTTTTTTTTGAAATTTCAAAGCTATATATTGACTTTTAGACTCACAAATTTTTCATTATTATTTGGAAAAAAGTTGTGGATCAAAAAGGGAGCAAACTTGCCTCTAAAGAATTCGACTGTTCAAATCGTGCCAAAGTTACCAAGTAACCCTCAAATCATACTTGCAATGTTTTGTGATTGTTTTTAGAAGTTTTTTATTAAGATTTGACCGTGGGAATTCATGAAAAAAAATCCAACTCTGCGTACACACGGGTTGGCTGTGACCAACCAGCATATACGACAGCCCTACACGCGACTGCGTGTAAAGGGAACCCACGTGTACGTGAGTTGAAATTCAAACACAAAATGTAACGGTTGAAACTCATTTTTTTTTAAGATGACCATCACATGGAGAGAGAGAGAGAATATCACAATTGACAATGAGGTAATCAACGATCAAAATGCACTAGATGCATTGAGAGGGTGTGCTTGTTGAAATTCTTCAAAACGTCGAACATGAAAGCCAATACATTCTTGCTCGAATTACTGATCCACTCTTGGAGTGTAGAGGATGATGCCTTCATGATATATCAAATGCCTCTAAGGATTGAAGTGGAAGACATCTATTTTATTACAGGTCTCTCCCGAAGAGGGGAGGTTGTGTATTCAACTAGTAGGACAAGGAGTAGTCTTTCAGTAGATGACTATGTACATATATATTATCCTAGGCACCTGGAAAAGATTGGAAGTCAGATTCCAATCAAACACGTGGATATTTTATCTCTGAGGATTCTGTTGTTTACAATTGCGAGGGTAAACGGATTAGCTTCACTACATCAGGCTTCACGGGTGTCCATGAGCCTGGCAGTGGAATGGCTAACCATAATTTTTGACTGGTACACACCTCTTCTGACCAACATGACGAGCCAGTTGACCTCCATTCAGAAGGGTCAGACAAAGAACTTTGGATATGGGACTATTTTATGCTCCTTCTTCTTTAAGAAGGTACCTAGGCTACGTCCCAAGGTATATGTCTCTATCAGCAGCCCACGAGATCCTCGGATGGGTAGATGGGCTGACTTGATGAAACACCTTGGAGGCGAGGACGTGCGAGGACAACTTTTGATGATGACTTTTTCACCTAGTGGGACCAACAGATCATCGCAGTCGATGACAAACCATATGCTGGTATGGATTTATGAGGAGATCCAGACTTGGTGTTGCCACCAAACACAGCATGGGGAGACATAGGTAACACTTTTTTAAGTTTTTGTAAATTTTTAAGATTTTTTTTTCTTTTTTAAATATGAATGAACATAGAAATATTTTTGATGGGGCAAAATACTGACAAAATGACCATGTTCCAGATGTGCGTCAAGTGAGATCAGATGGATTTCTAAGGCTCAGGCATTGCGAAAGAGGTGTCGAAGAGGCAGCAGCTGAGACAGAGAGGGTCCTATATGCAGTTCAAAGAAACTTGCTGAGATTGACTCACCAGGTACCGATGATAGCCATAGAGGATCTACCTGAGGATATGCAACGCCACGTGGTAGGAGTACCATGGGACTGGGCCCGCATACTTCGGCGTGTGGCTAATGCAGTAGTTAACTTTTTAGCTGCTCATCCCGATCCGAGTTGATAGACAGACTGGACATGATTATGGGCATTTTGTCCCAATTTTGTATATTATTTTGAACACTTTATCTATACACAGTCAGTTTTATGATATATATACAGATCCAAATTTTTTATGTTTGCTTAATTTGATGAATGATTGATATGCCAATCTAATGCTTGATTAGCGATAGAATCTGCTAATGAATTTTCAGATCGTGGAATGTGCACATAGGTAATATAAACAAATGATCGTTGCAACACCCTCACTCTAAAAAATTGGCGATATAAATAAGGATCACGAACCCGATAAATGTTATTTAATTGTGACACTACCAACAGTGAGTCAAGATACACTACCAACGAATCAATTCCATAAGAAATTGCTTCGGATAGTAAATTAACAACGACAGTGTATTCGACAATGTTATTTGAAGCAGGACCAATACATACTCCCCTTGACACCATCAACTGGCTAGATGGATAATAAATCACCCAAGCTACGAAAGTGAGATTCTGAGTGTGCCGACTAGCACCATCAGTGAATCCAAAATATATTAAGTAATCCATCAACACCTGCCAAAGTAGATAAGAAAAAATGTCAATATCACAAAATACCCGACAAATATGTACAAAAATACAATAAGTACAAACAAGCAACTGCTCGGTCGGAACCTAAGCAAAATACTTCTTAAGATAGAGCCCATTCCGGGGCTCTGCCAACTTGTTCCCTTCAAAATCGACTAATTCATAAGCCCCTTTTGCCAAAACTTGTTTTACTATAAAGGGACCATACCACATAGACTTGAATTTTCCTACCCCCAAGGCGTCTTTATCTTGGTCATAGACTAAGACAAGGTTTCCTTCAGAAAAGAGCCAAGGACGGACAGATTTATCATATTGAGTTTTAACCCTTTTCTTATGGGCCTCGTTTATTATGGCGACATCTCGACACTGCTCATCAAGATGTTCCAAATGAACGAGGCATTCTTTGAGACTAGACGTCTCTAGAAGAAGCTCTATAGCTAGCTTAAGGGATGGAATTTCACATTCAATGGGAAAAATAGATTGCAGCCCATAAACTAATTGAAAAGGTGTAAAACTGGTGGCAGTCTTCAGCTAGGTTTGGTATGCCCAGAGAGCTGGGTACAACATGATGTTCCAATTGGAGCAATTTTTGTCAATTGTCCTTTGTAGTATCATCTCGAGGGACTTATTCACGGCTTCAACTTTCCCATTGGCTTGAGGATAATACGGAGACGAATGCTCCTGTTGGAAGCCCAACTTAAGAGTCAATTTGGTTATCACTTAGTTTTGGAAGTGACTGCCATGGTCAGTGATAATCTCTCTCGGGATACCAAAACGTGAAATAACCTAATTGAAGAGAAACAATGCTACTGTTTCACTATCATTTTTGTAAGTAGGAATTGCCTCAACCCACTTCGTAAAGTAGTCTATGACCCCTATGATATACTTTTGATTCGCCACCGAAGGTGGATTACAAGTGGTAAAGTCAATGCCCCACTTCGTAAATGGACCAACATTGATAACAGGAAAAAGAGGAGCTGGATGAGCGCACAACTTCCAAGTATAGAATTGACAAGGGTGGCAACGTTTGACCACTTCAACACAATCTTTGAAAATTGAAGGCCAAAAATAGCCAGCACGCAAAATTTTCTGGGTTGTTGCAAGCCTTGATACATGACTGCCACAAGCTCAATTGTGGCAATCATTGAGTACGGACTCTGCTTCCTCCAAAGTTAAGCACCGCATAAGGATTGAATCAACCCCTCTGTGATATAATGTATCACCAATGATAACATAGTTTTTTGCAAGGTGACGTAACTTTCGACGCTCATCCTTGGAGGAAGAAGGCGGGAACTTTGAAGTCTAGAGATATATGATGATATCTCCATACTAGGGATCATGTGAAGAAATGAGGAATAAATGTTCGCCATGGAAATTTTCCTCATAAACAATGTCTTTTTCATAAGGCAGCTCAAAAATTAATTCCACAAAGACCAATGACTTCTTAGACTTGGCTGACAAGAACTCGAGATCAAATTCTTGCAAAATAACAATCCATCGGTTGTATTTGCCCCCAATCAGTCGCCTACTGAGGACAAACTGAAAAGGATTGACAACCTCTAAGACGAACGTTTTGTGTAGCAGAATATAATGACGAAGCCGCTGGACAGCATGGATAGCTGCCAAGGCCAATTTCTCGATAGGAGAATAGCATAGTTCAAGACCTACTAAACTTCGACTCAAGTAGTAAATCACATGCTCCGTGAGAGCATCATCCTCCTGAACCAGAACCATACCTATGGTTGATTCTACCACTGCAAGATACAAAAGGAAATCTCTGCCATAATCCATTGGAATCAACAATGGGGCAGAGATTAATGCCTATTTTAAGGCATGAAAAGATTGTTGCGCAAAGTCGTCCTATAAAAATGGAACTCCTTTCTTAAGAAAATACATAAATCCTTTAGTTCTTTCACTGTAGTTTGCTATAAATCTTCTCAAGAAATTTGCCTTTCCTAGGAGACTTTGAAGTTGTCGGATGGAAGACGGGGGAGGCAACTGAATTATTGCCTCAACCTTAAAGGGATTAACTCGAATCCCTTCATTTGATACGATGAATCCTAACAACCGATCAGATGTGACCGTGAAAACACACTTATTCGGATTCAACTGGATCTTATAAAATCAACATCTCTCAAAAACTAATCGAAGGTGGTTGGGATGATAAATTCTCTTTCGAGAATGAGCAGCTAAATCATCCAAGTATGCTTCGATGAAATGTTTGATGTCGTGGAAAGCGTAAGACATGGCCCGCTGAAATGTACCTCCAACATTTTTAAGACCAAAAGGCATCTTTTTGTATGCAAAGGTGCCCCAGGGACAAATAAAAGCCGTCTTATGCTGGTACTCTGGATGGATATAAATTTGATTATAACCAGAGAATCCGTCCATGAACAAGAAAATTTCATTACCCGCACATTCATCAACTAGATGATCAATAAAAGGTGTGGGGTAATTGTCCTTTGGACAAGCTTTATTCAAATCCCTAAAGTCGATGCAGACTCGGATTGTTCCTTTATTTTTATGTACCAGGACTGGATTAGGAACCCACTCTATTAGAGGAACGAGGTTTATGAAACCCACCTTAAGCAACTTTTCAACTTTAGCTTTAATAGTTGTTGCTTTCCTAGGATTGACCGGTTGAAGCTTCTGACAAATAGGCTTAGCATTTTCGTACGTCTTGATCTCATGCTGGGCTATAGATGGATCAATACCAGGCATTTCCTCATAAGACCAAGCGAACACATCTCAAAACTCTTTAAAGAGGTCGGTGTAAATTTGAATCTCTTCAGGGGAACAATCGACTTCGATGAAGACATTTTTAATAACATCAGGATTCCTAGAGATGTTTATAGGTACAATTTTTGAGATAATCGACATATTAACTTCGACAAATAAATGTGCTAGAGCCAAAGGGTTTGAAACTGTACAAACATCGCTAGTAAGCAGATTGGAGAACCTGGATTCGACTTCCTGCAATGGTGGAAGAAAATGTAATCGATGATGTAAATCTTCACAAGGTCGATCTACACTTGTCATCACTTCTAAAATTGCTTCGTCAGATGGTAAAACTGTATCTAAGCAATCCATAACAGAAGTAGAGTCAAGGGTCCAAGCTGGAGCCACATCACCATCTAACTCCTCCTTTGAAAAAGGAGTGGGATGGTTGTCTGTAGACTTAAAAATAGATTGATAGCTAAGTTCTACCGTAGACATGGGAAATGCCATTCCACCAACCTGGCCTCCATCTAATGTGATCGTAGATGAAGATAAGGTCCAAGGGTACGAAAATAATAAGTTCGAAAGAACTCTTTCCGTGAAGGCCCTTTAGAGGATGCAATTGCATTCATTCTAGCTGTAGGAGGGGGAAGGTCAAATATAACCATCAAGGAAGAGTACATCCCGAATCCTAAATTCTCTATAGGTTGATGGGGATTATCCACCAATGGAACTGTAGAATCCAAAGTTGCTCGAGAGTCACTCGGAGAATAATCTAACTGATCAATTTTAACAATTCTCCCCTCATGAGGGAAATAGAGGATGCGGAATAGAGATGAAACTATGGCATCCATCTCATAAATCCAATTCCTTCCTAAGAGGAGGATGTAATCCAGGTTGGCATCAACAATTTCTACTTCAATATTAACGACCTTTCCTCCAACACATATGGGAAAAGTCAGGATAATTCCATGTAACTTATGAGAATGACCATCAAATGCTGTTAAGAGAGTCGGTGAAGGAAAAACTGAAGGTGATCCAATGGCCTTCTAACATGACATAAACATTATGCATGTGGAAGCTTCCTCATCTATAACTGTCCAAAAAATATTGGTTTTTCAGTAAGTAGACTTTATTTGGAAAGCAATATGGTGAGGAAGTCTCTTTTTGACATTCAACATATCAAAAGTGAGCACTAAAGAATTTTTTGGATCCACTGCCACGATTGCTGAAAGCAAAGCACTTCTCTAAGCAGGATACGATTCGAGTACCTACAATGCAAACATAGCATAAGGACTTTGAGCCAGATCTTCTACAATCGAGTAGTTTTGGACTGCCCTAGCATTAGGGTTAATAGTCAAGCACTTTGCGGAACCTTTCGATATCCAAGGTATAGACTCAGCAAAGGGTCACTCAATATGAAGTGCGTTTGTGGTTTCAGGAACAAATTTACCCTTAGATGTTCTCGTTTCACCATAATCGCGTGCTTGTGTGGCAACATCGACATGAGAGTTCATCATATAAACATTTGAGGAATTTTCCCCTTCCTGGTTGCCCCCTGTGGAGGTACCAGTGTTCGAGTTCGCGCTAGCAAGTAATTGTTGCCCTTGGGGAAAGGGTTGGTCAGGACAACTTGGGAGCTAGAGGACCCTTGCTGCACTAACAAGCGCTGAGCATCTTGAATCTTGGGGTAGAGGTGAGTCAAATGATCTCCATTGCATAACTTGCATGGAAATTTAACCTCTTTTTGGACTCTTTTCTACCCTCATTGGCATCGTTGTCGGGCTTGTTTGCATTACCCTTCCCTTCCTAGTTCTTCTTCTTACCTCGTCCCTTCTTATTCCCATTGGATTGTTGATTACCTTTGGGGTTAGAAGTCTGGATGGCGTTTATGGAGGTAGGTAGGGAAGGTGAAGGTGTAGACAGTGCTACCTGGTTAGAAGAAGCAGTTTGTAGAGACAACTGTTGCAATTGGTTCAAATGGTTCAATGTACTTGCGTCAATTGATCCAACTATACCACCGGCGTGAGGGCTTGGCTTTAGTTTGGCTAAATCAACCTTGGATCTAGAAGCATCAGGCAGGATTTTCTGAAGAGTCACAGACTGAGAATATATCAGTTCTAATTGCTGGGCTGGAAAAATAGCCTACTCTTCTGAATAAACACCAGAAAGAGAAATATCCTTTGAGATCTCAGGTTGTAGAGATTTGAGAAACCATTCAAGATGAAATTCTGGTGGAATTCCGGCTTTGATAAGCCTCTTTCTTCATCTCCATTCTTGGATATGATCCGAAATGTGAGTTGTTGTGTCTTGATGAAAATTGGCCAAAAGCTCAGTTCCGGCTTCATAGCGGACAAGAAACTGAAAATGGTTCAAGAAAATATTAGCCAAATCAACGAAAGAAGTAAAGGTGTCCCCTGACAACTCTATATACCATTTTTCCGCATTGCCGATTAGGGTGCGTTTAAATAACCTCAACCTGATCGAATCATTGATCAGGGAGTCGGACGAGCACCATAAGTGGAACGTGGTCACATGGTCTCCCGGGTCTTCACCATTCTTCCCTTCGAATTTTGGAATATCCGATGGAAGTTTAGTTGGGACTGGAGGCCAAGCCAGATTTTACCTAATTGGATCATTTGTCAATTTAGTCAAGTCTGGAAGATTTAGCGTGGCCAGAAAAGGAAGTCGTGGAGGAACTTGGGAATTCCATCCGAACTAGGCGGGGTTCCCATAGGTTTGAAAAGAATGACCTAGATTTTGAATGGCACTAGGTTGCTTGAAGTAATTTGTAGAACCTATTGGACCAAAGGGTGATCCTTGTGGTCCAGTAAAATTTGGAGTTTGACCAACTCCTGCCGAAAATCCTCCGTAACTGGTGAAGTTACCCCCTAACAAAGTATTGAAGGAGCCGATAGCCCCTGATAAGGGTTCCAAGCGTTAGCAAAGGGTGAAAAACTTTGAAATGAATTAACTAAGGAATACGACACAATCCTTTGCTGTCCGGAAAATTGATTCCCAACTCCTAGCCCACTAACTGCAGGTTTTGTCCAACTCTGAAAGGGGTTGCTACCTTGCCTTGTAAAAGGAAAAGGCATTGACCCTGCTGTCAGATTGGAATGTGGTATATGACCACTTCCAAATGGGAAACCCTAAAAAGAAGCCGATCCACTCATCATGGATGTGGAGGCGGTTGACGGTATATTCAAAGGAACCGAAGGAATACCTTGAGAGTGGATTCTAAAAGGGAAAAATCCAAAACTAGATGCATTAGGCTGAAAACTTCCACTCGTCGACGGAATGGAAGTAGACCCAAATATAGATGTGCTATGAGTGTTAGAAGGGATGGAAATAGTTCCTCCCCCTCGCACATATATGGGATTCTGCATGCTCGCGACACTCGTCGTGGATGTCATGCTTCCACCAGTGGTCATTGAAGGGATAGATGAGTGTGGACCTGGGCTTGAAGGCTTTTGAGTTAGAGTTCCAACATATAACAATACATCTGGATGATCAAGAGGGAGAGGAGAATTCAGAGCTGCAACCGACTTTGAAAGCTCTTCTACTTCAATACTATCTACCGACTAGAAGAGTACTTGATAAAGAACTGGTGTGTTCCTCTCTAACTCTGTAGTAGTACCAGGTCTATCTTGTGAACTAATTCCCCCAAGCGGAGGATCAATCTTCGATGCGCCTGCTGCCACTGGTTGAAAACCACTAGCAGAATCGCTCCTACGGCTTCTAGGAGAAGGCTCTAGACCTGTAGGTGAAAGCCCACGAAGTCTCTGAGATCATTGAGATGGTCGGTCAGCCACTTTGAATTATTTTTATAAAATATACTTAAAGACTCAAGAAAATTAAAATCTAGGAGCACATAACACTCACTAAAATGTCCCTAAAGATATCAACAATCAAACAACTTCCAAGTATTTCTGCTCCAGGTGATTAGGACTGGACACTGAAATACAAGAAAGTTAATAATAAGGGCCTTCCGAAAATAGGCTGGGGAAATTACGCCCTAGGCCTACTAGCGAAGGTATTAGAGGTAGTTACACCGACCTCCAGATAACAACCTTTGCTGGTGCAAGCCCCCAAGCTTTGTAAGGGTGCCCTCCAGAAGTACTGCTGAATGTGATGCAACGCTAACCTCAAGTGCCACGGGATTCCCCTCCACAACCACTTGTGTGGATCCCTAGGATAGGCAACTTTGGACACCAACTCGTATCAGAAGCTGGGCCGAACAGTCGTGAGGTTGGATCTGACAATCAAGAGAGGGGGTATCTATTGTCCTTATCTCCACGAACCCTCGTGCTTAACTCCCAGTCACAGAGCTTTCTCGGTCTCCCTAACGCTATTGGATGTCGCTCTTTAATCAAACTTCTATGTTTTACAATTTAGAAAGGCCTTGGAGAGTTTACTCTCCTCTCGCCTAATCCAAGGCCCTAAATAAACCTAAACTTGTTGGTGTATTCTGATGACAATACAATAAGTTATAGTTTATTTTATTAAGTGCTTGATTTTAATTGGCCGTTCTTTTAAGTCAAAGGGATAAATGGAAATGAAACCAATGGTGTTTGTATGATGCAAAAGAAATTAATGAAAAACTAACTTATATGAAAGCAATCATTTGTTCTTCGATGAAAAGAAATTTCTACTTGGGTTCTACGAAACTTCTATAAAGCAATAGTTTTTCTTTTCTTTTCTTAAAACACACTTCACACTTATAAAAACTAAAAAGACTATTGATGCTTTAATAATGCAAAACTACCTTAATTGAAGGTGTACATGAAGATGCAAGATCCTAGATCACTCTAAAAAGAACGAAAGCTATTGTTTATAACTTTAATAAGCCAACTTAAGTGTTTGAAAAGAATACAAATTTTGAATACAAAATCTTCTCCAAACAAGAAGGACAAATAAAAAAGATCACAATTCACTTTCAAAAAATCAAAAGAAACCAAAATCAAACTCGGCCAAAGAAAACAAAAACAATGTTTTTTAAGAGCTTTTCTTTTTCAAGAAGCAATGAAAACAACCTTTCGAAAGCACTCAAAATGCCACCAAAGACTCAAAGACCAAAATAAGAGCACAAGGAAACTTTGCAAGTCACAAATTTGACAACGAATGAAAACTTGAACAAAAGGGGCTTCAACTTGCACTAAACGACCCAAAAGGCAACAAAGAGTTTTGACAAACTAACCAAAAAACAGGAAAGAAACACTTTCAAATTTGTCAAAAGAAACTTTCAAAAAGCAAGACAAGGTGTAAGGCCACAAAATGACGGAAAGCAAAGCAAGTAAACCAATAATCAAGCTTGACAGTAAGATTGAAAACAATCTGTTGTTCTAGAGGACTAGAACAATCAAGAACCTCTGCAAGAAGTCTTGTGTGCCAAAACACAAATCATAAAATTCACTCAAAAGAAAACCTAGGCCAAAACTTTTCAAAGCGAAAGAGATTTCAAAATATTAAGCTCGCAGAATAACAAAATTCTAAAGACAGAAATCAACCACTCTAAAACCAAACAGACCAAGAAACAAATATTTTTTGGCATAGAGATTTGAAAAAACAATGCAAAAAATGGTATATGTGACTTTGTTCAAGCACAGAGGTGTGTACACGCGTTTCTGATAAAGGAAACTCGTGTATACACGGGTTCACTTCATAGAAACAAGCGTGTGTACACTACTGTAAAAAGACTAAAGTGTGTATACAGAGCTTTGCAAGAAAAATAAAAAATAAAGCTAGATCAAAAAGATCAGACTTAAGGTTTGAGATTCTACTGGACCAAACAATATTTTCACAGCAAGAAAACCAAGAAATGAGCCCTGATTGAAACTGAACAACCCAAACTAGGAATAACAAGATTGTTATCCCCAGTGCAGTCACCAATTCTGTTACGGGAATAAGTACCCTAGGGCTTTGGGTTGGAACCCCAATAGAGCAAGAGAAAACTATAGTAAGAAACACTCATACAACTCAAGGAACATGCTTATATAAACAAACTATGTGATAGCAACCATACTCGGATGTCCATCATTTGGGTAGTTCCAGCAAGGTTCAGACCCTCTGCAACTCCTGATGATCTTCGAATCTGCAAATCAACCAATTCAAACATATATAGCAGCATATAGATAAATCATTTTAATGAAACTAACTTTATATCATATAAGAAAATGATTAGTTATACATCAAAATAACATTCATATATGAATTACAACAGTATCTGATGCATAAACAAAGTTAATCTTAGGAACAATACATCACTTCTTTTTATTGTAGAAAATCTATAACTAACACGGAGAGAATTCACCTGAGTCTTCTTCTTCCGGCTCCAAGCAGAACCATCCTCTAGATCCATCCAGTCCTTGTCTTCAACAACCTCATTCCATAATCAATACCATGCTATCTCAAGCAAGTGGGATGAAACAAGGGTTTCTTGAAACTTGGGTAAGTGCTTGAAGCATAGGAATACGTCAAACTCAGTCAGGGATAATCTCAGTATAATAATTCTATCTCTTCTTCCTTCTTAAGGCCTTCCCATAAAAGTCTATTTATACTTCTCCCAATTAGTTTTTTAGTTGGGAAACAGTTGGGCCACGGGCACTAGGAGGTAATCAACAGGTAAAACCTGTGAACTCCACCCACAATTAAGGAAATTTAATTTTTTAATTGTTTTAACACATATACATGGGTTGGGTATTGACTAACCTGCGTGTACATGCTTTTATCTCAAGGCAAAGTAGTGTACAGGGAATAAAACACTGTTTTTAAAATTTTTGGACCAAGTCTGGAAGGAGGGGTTGCCTTAGGCCATAAACTAAGCATCACAAGTACCAGGGGTGGTAAATGGAGCTATAACACTAGCTTAAATGCATTATTACCAATATTTTCTAGAATTTTAAAAGGACCATAACAGATTGGATTAAGCTTTTTACCTTCCCCTTGAAGAATCTCTTTGCTAATATATAACCAAACTTCATCTCCAACTTGAAATTTATGATCGACACAGTGTTTGTCATGCCTTGCCTTGTAGCTTCTTTGACTTTTTTCAAGTTGTTCTTGCATTGTGTGATGTATCAACTGAATTTGCTCAATGAACTTCCTTGCCTTATCGATGTCACTATGGCCATCGATGGTGACATATTTCTCAAAGATGAAGTTAAATGGCGATCTTGGCAAGTACCCAAAACATGCCTCAAATGGAAATGTGTTTGTGGAAGAATGATTTGCTCTGTTGTATGCATGATATATGTAATGCAACTGTTCATCCCACAACTTGGGATGTTTGCTGCAATATCCTCGAAGAAGATGAATGACTGTCCTGTTGATCACCTCTGTTTGTCCATCTGTTTGTAGATGAAAGGATGTACTCTTCTTCAACTTAGTGTCCATCATGTCCCACAAATTTGACCAAAAATTCCCAACAAATCGAGAATATCGATCACTTACAATGGAAGTGGGAAGACCAAAATGAACCCAAATATTTTGATAGAAAATATGAGTTGTTTGTTCATCAGTCATTTTCTTTTTACATGGCGTTAAAATACACATCTTCTTGAACTTGTCTACAACTACATACAAGTAATCATGACCTTTCCTTGACAATGGAAGACCTCCTAAAAAATCCATTGAGATACTCTCCCATGGACGTGAAGGTTTCAGAAGTGGAGTGTACAATCCTAGTTTCCTATTGCTAGGCTTACTTGTTGCACATAAAGAACATCCTCTAATAAAACGAGATACATTATCAAACATGCATGGCCAATAACAATACCTTTGGAGATTTGCTACTATCTTTCCTACACCAAAGTGTCCAATAATCAATGAAGTGTGCACCTCCCTGGTGATATTGTTTCTTTCTCCCCGTGGAATACATAACTTGCCCAAGTGATACAACAAACTGTTATGTACATGGTAATCTAACTCTTCAATTTGGTTTCCTTGCCTCAAGCTTGCATACATGCCTTGAAAGTCATTATCATATGCATATTGCTCAATGTAACTTTCATGTAAAACATAATTGTGCTTGAGTAAAATAGATGAATTTACAATAGGCCTAGAAACATATCACCTACCTTATTGTAGATTCCCTTTTTGTACTTGATAACCAAATGAAACTGTTGTGGAAAACCCATCCATCTGAAGTGTTGTGATTGTTGTAACTTTCATTGTGACTGTAAGTACTACATTGGTTGATGGTTGGTATGGATAACGGTCTCCTTCCAAATCAAGTAGTGTTTCTAGTTTTTGACACTTTGTACCAATGCCTAAAGTTCTTTGTCACAACACCATTAAAAATTCCAGAATGAAATGAAATGGGCTTACCATGCTACATAAGAACTGCTCCCATGGCATAATGACTAGCATTAGTTTGAATCTTAAATGGCTGTCTAAGATCCGGAAGAGCCAATACCGGTGCTGAACTGATATTTTGTTTTAAAGCATCAAATTCTTTCTGTTGTACATCTCCCATTGGAAGACTTTCTTGACACTAGTCATTACATGTAGTGGTGTTGCAATAGAAAAAAAAATAGCAATAAATTTCCTCCAATATTGTGCTGCCCCTAGAAAACTTCTTACCTTTGTAAATGTATTAGCTCTATGCACCTAAAGCAAATAATAATTAGCTGTTTTTTAATTATGAAGTTGAATTTAGCACAACAAAACTAACATTCAACAATAGATCAAGTTGGTACAAGAGCATAGGTTTCCTTTATGGTGTTTGTGAATGAACAGGTAAATTTATGTTAAGTTTTATATCAAATTCATGAGAAAAATAACATAAAAGTAAAGTGCTAAGCAACAAAAATCAAATGTAAACAAACCATCAAAATGAACACTTAACATAGTGTTTTGATGAAGGAGTTCACCCCTCCTAGGCTACATCTCCTTGGTCCAACTTCCATGGCTTGGGCCTCTATATTAGATCAATAATGGAAAAAGTTTTATTTGCAATGCTCTACTACTCTTGAAACCTACTTCAATGTGCTCAGAAAATCAAAATCATCTAGGAATGCCTTTTCCTGATTCCAATTTGGTCGAATTTTGCAAGATTTATGGAAAAGACTCTTTCTCCTAGTAAAACTCCACTAAAACCGGAGGAACTCCAGTTAGTCCCACTAATTTTGGAGAAATCCCAGAATTTATTTGGTCCGCCATAAGTGCTGCCAATATAATTGCAGTTTAATTAAATAATAATCTTGTATTAACTACGAACTAATCCGCAGTTAGCGCATTAAGTGTGGTTAAGCTAACCATTATCCGACGGTTACACAATAGTGGACGCATATTAGCATTAAATGTTAGCAGTTTTGTGTTTGTGCTGGCCATTGGTTAACTGTAACCGTAGCCACCGGGGTTGTGTTTGTGTTCACATGGGAGGTGGATGTCCCACAGGTTGGCTCCCTCCCTCAACCACAAACGTATTACACCATAACTATAAGCGACAACCATAATATGTTAAGACACATAGCGGTGGTATAGTGGTAAGTCATGTGGTCTACTCAATGCAGGTTACAGGTTTGACTCCGCCAACCTGCCATAAAATTTTGTTGAAGCATGTCGATGAACTTGACCTTTGGGGAGGGACACATGGCGGCCTCCAGGCTTGCCACTTGTCCCATCCTCATTGGTCCATCCTTTGACTAGTAAAAACATGCCAAATCACCACACTTGCAGATCAACCACAATATGAAACTTGGTGAAACCAAGTTGGACATTGATCATCCCATTGACTTGCACAGTCACCTGCCATGTCAGTAGTACAAACTACTGACTATGCAGTGACTGTACTTTTTTTTGTAAAATTCCACTACTTGTCAAAGCAGACAGAATGTGATATCTTCCTCATATGAGCTCGGTTTGGAGTGAAATGAGTTGCATTGGGATTGTATCGCTGAGGCAGATGCGGTCATTCAGGTTTTGAGCAATTATGAGAAATTTGAATTTGGAGCAAAATATTGAGCACCTGATCAAAGATAGTCCTTATGGTGATTCCATTGAATTTAGATACATGAACTCCTTTATTACAAGGATTGGCATTTTGTCAGAAGAGTACAGTTCAATAAGATCCTTTCCTTTAGAGTCACAGTGGTCTCCCCATGGTGTTACATCAATGCTAAAGCTCGACATGTCCTTTAATGTGAGTTGTTTTCTAAGTGTTTCAATTCCATCCCTTCGTCGAATTGTTGAGGTAGGTGAGGTGGAACTAACAACGCCAAAAACATCTACATTGGTATTCGGGTTTGCAGACTTGATTTCGTTGATAGTCCTGAAATGAAAGCATTGATAAGGAAAGGTTGGATCATCATGTAAACATGGCTTGATGGTTGATGCAAAAAATAAGAAAATCTCCTATTTGTTCTTTAAGTGGTTGTAGTTCGGGTTTACGTCTTTCACTGTGCCATTCAAAATAATGCATAGTTTTCAAACTTGGATTAGATTATAAAAGGATTCAATAAATTTAGCGAATGTGGAAAGGTAGATCTCATCTATGTCATGATCAATAAGGTCAAATCCAAAGAATATTCTGGAGCCATGTGCATTGTTGTAAGTCCTTAATGTGGTCTTTGCAGTTTCTCTACCCTAGATCGATCAATGATATAGTTGTAGTTTCGGTAGAGATTGAGCATCTTAAATGATATAGTTGTAGTTGTGGACGTATTTTTTGGAGTTATTATAGAGGGAGAACCCTCTTGTGTTGATGAGTCTTTAGCCAATGTTTCTTTACATATCACAACCTCAAGTTCATGAACTCTTATGGACCTTGTGCAAATGAAAGAAGAAGAAATTAATGTAGAATTCGTTATATTTTTTTGTGTAATGAAGGAAGAGTGAAAGAGAAAAAAAAACTGAAAGACAATGCAGGAAAATTTTGGACCTTAAGAAGAGTGTTAGAGGACCGTGCATGCTACTTTTTAAGAAGAACGATCAATCCAACTTGGATGTCTTTAGATAAAACCTGTTAAGTATATGCAAATGATAACAGAGTTTGGTGTTGATGCATTCCATCGAAGAGAGTAATATGGAAGTGTGAGGATGTAACTCTTTCTGAGGTAATAGAACCGATGTCAATTATTTTGAGTAGTGGTTAAATCTCCGTTGAGCCATTCAATGACATAGAAATGGCATTCTTAGTCAAGGAAGGATCTATGATATTAGCATGATACAATATTTGTTTGTGAAGATAAGCCTGTAATTCTGTTTAATGCATTGGAAGAATATTGAAACATAGAACTATAAATTATAGAAGGGAAGCATGAATTATAATTGCAAATTAAAATTTCTAGAATTGCAATTTAGAATTCCTTCAGCAAGGACATGATTCTTGTTTTCTAGTTTAATTGGATATCTTCTTGGTCACCGTCAGTAAGATTGTTTTCCACCAGACACTATCGTGACATAGAACCCAACATATGGGCTCTTGGAAGCTATTATAATCCAGGGGCCAAGAAACCAAATAGTTAGTTTTTTGTCTTTAATGTTAGTTCCTTCAAGTACAAGCCATGTTATCTCTCCACCATTTAGCTCATAGTTATTATTTGGCTCTCAAGAATACCCTAACACATAAAGAAAGAAAGAGTTAAACATATAAGACTTGTAGATGGTTGTGATGTCATGGAAAGATCAATTTCTACTTATTCATTTTATTAATTTTCATAAAAGAAGTATTGCCAAATTAAAAATCTGTTTTATCATGGGGAAACTATTCAAAGGATAGTTCTTATCTTACCAACAATGGAAACATTTATAATTTGACATCATCTAATGGACCCACAAATACAAGGAGATTTTGTATGAACTCTCTGATTTTGTTGATCTAAAGATGA